>JAUNZO010005180.1:0-174241 GCA_031894775.1 Chloris gayana
TGAAAACGGGTCGGATATTATCCGCCCGTCCGACTGACCGATCTGCATCGGATACCAATCGGATCTTCATCTTCGGATATCCGGCAGTTTCATCGGATGTCGGAGTCGGAGTCGGTAACTTCGTTCGGATCTCGGAGCCGGATGTAGGGAGGCAAGTATCCGTCGGATAGTGGATATCCGTGATTTTTGTCGGATACATCCGAGAAGGATCCGATGTACTATCCGTTTACAGCGTAGATGTGCGTCAGTGCGTGTGCCCTACCGCTGCCCTCCATGGATCACACGGCCCAAGCAAACTGTCCCAGTCTGGAGTCCAGCCTCTCACACGCTGCCGTTGGTAGGGCCTGCCAACAAAAGCATACACCGTCGTTCTTTTCTAGCGCCAATTAAACAGCTGATGGCCGCAATTTATTTTTCACCTGTTGATACAACGTAATCAATCATCATAGATCAACTTGAGCTAGGATCTACACCGTGCAAGGTACCTCCGTATATTACAAGTACGATTCTTTTGTTAGTTTTCTTATCTATAATATAGGGTATTTTTTGCATTAGGATGGCTGCTCCGTCAACCAAACATAGTGTTTTCTGGTACCACTTGAAGAGGGCGCACAACTACAACACTGAACTATGCCAATTCCGAGCTCCCGAGGTGGGTGAAGGTGCCCATGCAAATGACAATATTGGTTTGGTCAATGCAAATGGTATTTGATAATCCATGGTTCTTCTTCCCTAGAGATTGTGTATCTATGAGGAACAAATGTGAACTTAAATAATATGTCTGCATCTATCAAATATACGATGGCCCATCATGAACTAAAGTTATTAATATATTGTATTGTTGTTTTTACTCTATATCCGAGGAAATATTCGTGTCCGACATTGCCCGAAAGTGGAGGTTCTCATATTTGAGACCGAGACTATCCGCTTCCGTACCTATATCCGGCACCATCCGTGCCCGACTCCGCATCCGAGAAAAAAATATGGGATAGGATATGGATCAGTTATATCCGTCCGTATCCGATCCGTTTTCACCACTAAATATGGGTAGTCTACCATCGCTTTGTCCCTGCACAGGACACGGTGATAAGACAACCATGGTCATGACCATGACAATCACGATAAATAACTCTGCCTTTCACAACCGCCATGAGATGAGATCGAGATACAATGTCTAGTTCTAACGATTGCTCTTCTTACTTTAGATGAAGAGAATGCAGCATTGCTCGGTGTACCCACTGGGTATGCTTATATAGAGGAGGAGCATGAAGCAAATCTAATAGGAAATCTCATTGTTAGTAACGTGTGTCAATGGTCATTAGTGGTTGCTAAAAGACAAGGGTCGTCTTTTGCTGTCATTTATATCACTTGCCTAAATTTAAATAATTTGAAACTTATATTTCACTATCATTTATTTTCTGCCTTGGAAATGACTTTGTCTATGGGAGCGTTGAATCCAGGCTGTTGCCAGAACTTGATCACAAAATAAATAGGTACTCCCTCCGCCCAATTCAAAGTGACAATTTTTACTTTTAGAAATTAGGTTTAATCCTTTATGTTATTAAAATTTTATAAATACTAAAATAAAATGATGAAATAAATAATATTTATAAAAAATATTGAATAAGACGAATGATCAAAGTTGATTCATAATAATAGAAAATAACACTTTCAATGTGATAGAGGTAGTACTAACAGTACAATTGGCGCGTAGATTGATAATCATGTCATCCACCACACCTACCTCTACCAGTCCAAGTGTGTACGTCTGACACGCCTCAAATGGAAAGTGAAATCTGACATGTACCTTCTACTCCCTCCATTTCATAAAGTAAGCATTTGAAGCATTCAAATGTTTGTCCACAATATAAGCATTCCTAGGGATAAGACAAAATCTGGTAGATTGGTGGGTGGGATGAGAAATTGATGAAGTAGTGTAAAATGAGAAATGCTTACATTGTAGCTTATGAAAACACAACCCCACTAGCCCAATATAAGTTAGTTGAGGGCCACTAAGCCACCTAACTCTAACCCACATCCATCTCCGCCTCTCTGGTTGGAGGCACAAACAACAGTTACGGTGGCTTCCATGCGGGCAATTCATCTCTCTCTTATTTTTAAAATATAATGAAATTCTATTTCATATGTGTTTGTTTGTTTGATGCTTATTACTTTTGCCCTTACCATATGATTTATGAATTCCTTATTCCAAACGCTTTGTCCTTTAAAAGGTAGTTTTATTTTCATGTTCTTCACTTAGTTTCTCTATCTGGTCAGTGTGAACTATCCATTGTTAACTGATCCATTGTAATGCGAAACAATGTGCATATATAAGAGAAATTGATAATGGGTAAAATATATGTAACAACACAACTATCTTGTTATTAAATCAAATTATTTTGATACATTTGATATCGGTACACATGGACGTAAGCTAGCCACGGCAGCAGCAAGTGATGAAACCTGGAACTCCGGGTTGTTGATAGCAGTAGGCAATAGGGTTGATGAACGCCCCTTTGTTGCACTTATCAAGGCACGACTTGGTATTGCATCCCCCAAAGTACTCGCAAACCACTGCAAAGTGGGAAACAATACAATGATGAGACATGCGGTTGTGTTGATATCCAAATCAAAAGAAAGGTAAGATTATGCTTGGCATATGAATACACTACAATTGTTTTGTCCCTGCACAGGAAACGATGACAAGACAACCATGGCCATGACGACAATGGTTGCCGTGAACAGAGCCCTTGTATCCTTGCCTTTGACAACCGCCATGAGATGAGGTCGAGTAATATATAGTGTCTAGTTGTAATAGTTGCTCTTACTTTACAAGAAGAGAATGCAGCATGGGTATGCTTATATATGGTGGTAGGAGTAGGAGCCTGAACCAGATATAGGCATATAGCAGGGAATCTCATGGCTCAATCTTCCAATATGTGTGTCAACGCTCATTACTTTCGCAATATCTGTAGCATTTGTTGAGATTATCACATTAATTATATGCAAGTGGTTTGAAACTTATCTTTAGCTATCATTTATTTCCTGCCTTGTATCTGATTCCATCTATAGGAGTGTTGACTTCGGGCTGTTGCTAGCAGTTATCTCAAATATTAGCATATCTAAACGTCGTGCGGTTCTGGGGCTACTAATTGGTCGATTTCTTGTGAGATTACAGCCATTAAATCCTACAATTGACAATCTACGGCTGCTAGATGCCCCCTCGAAATGAGGGGAAAATTTTAGTGCAAATGACTAATTCCATGCAAAGGTGCATTAGAAGCGCTCCGATTCAGATCCTACGGCATGTGTCAATGCGGATGGATCTCACCGTTCCACTAATGAAACTTTTCTCTTTACCTCCTAATATTTTAAGATTTCCTGCCTCTTCTCCCTACCTATCTACATCTTTGGCCGCCATGCAGGTGTCTATAACTCGACACATCTCCTCTGCTCTTACCTTGTTATAGTCCTCAATGGCGACGAAGAATCCTTGGCGAGACTGTGTTCCTTTTGAGAGAGTGAGCAGCCTCATTCTCTTCTCGGTGAAATCAATCATCTATGTTTATGCGTGACCGGTGGAGCTGCTCAGATTTAAGGATATTCCTGTGTGATGCGTCATCGATATTTAGTGCGAGATCAGACTCCAATTTTTTTACCCTGACCTCAAGTTTGAAGCATGTCCTTTCGTCTTCTATGTAGATGAACCTTCCGTGTTATAGTTAGGTGGCTGATTTGACTTGCTATTCGATTATGCATCTGCAATTGCCGGATAATAGAGAAGTCCTCTGTTCGTAGTTGTTCTCCGGAGGAAGTGGATGATTAGAAATTTTGCAATTGCTCCTCGATCACCAGTTCCCCTCCGTCGTCTCTCCCATCATGGCCTCACCCACTCTTATTGTCATTTAAAAAATCGCTGATGTGGATGGTCCTATAGTCACTTGTGGACCATTCACTACTACAATCAGGGCATGTAGTGGTGGGCCAAAGGCCCTGCAGCGGCAGGTATACTGGTCCGCCGCTACGCCTTCATAGCTACAAAAAAACATTTGTAGTGACGTTATAATCGTGTATTAAAAACTGACACAGTAGCGGTGGGTGACTTCTAATCCACCCAAAAAACAAAAGCAAGGGGCTCGTCCCGCAACGACACATGAGTCCACGCTGCTGCCCGGTCAACAGATCTGTGGATTTAGACATCTCGCATGCCACCACCTGTTGGACGGCAGGTCATCGGACCAGATACCCCCCCCCCGTACGCCGTGCAGCCGGCAGGAGGAGGAGACAGACGGATCTGCTGCCCGCACCACACGACGTGATGGGGAGGCAACCGGATTTACCCCCACACCGCGTGTCGCTGCTGCCCACGTGAGCCCCCCCCCTTGTCTGTCGCTGTCGGAGGGAGGCCACCCTTCCCCCGCACTTCGTTTGCCGTGGCCGGAGGGGTGCCGCCCGTCCCCTGCAATGTCCACCGCGGCAGTGGAGGGTGGGTGGCCGACGGATGGAGACTTGGAAGAGAGAGAGAGAGAGAGAGAGAGAGAGAGAGAGAGACTAGGGAGGAGGGTGTTGGGGGCGGCGGATGAGTGGGTGGCAGGTGGAAGGGCGTGGGAGTTTAGGTTTTTACTTATTGATTTAGTGGGCTTGTGTTGTTGGGCTTGGATTCTAGCGGCGGCTCACATTGTGGTCCGCCTTTAAAAAGCAATTTTTAAAGACGGACCATGTTGTAATTCGTTATTAAAAATGATCTTATTTTAAAGATAACCTATAATTTCACCCGCCCCTACAAATCTATTTTTAGGAGCGGCTTGCAACGTGACCAAAATCACCCAAAAACCGTAGCGGCGGGTCTCTTTTTCTCACACCGCTACGCGAATCCGTACAATGTTGCTACATGCCCTTTTATACTAGTGATTGAAAATCAACCTGATATGAAGCAATCAATACTTACAAAGTTGATTTGTAGTGGCATTTAGCAAATCAAACCCAATAGCTGACATTTTAAGGCTCGCTACTGGAAAAGTGGAAAGGGTAGGAGAGCAAATGAAAATGAAATTTCAGTGGAAAAGTGGAAAGGGTAGGAGAGCAAATGAAAATGAATTTCAGTTATGGTTGAACAATATTTGTGATTTTCTGTAGTTACTGTGCACGGGAGCCTACTACTAGGGAAATGTCATGGGCTCTAAAAAAGGACAAGTGTGACACAACAATATCACGTTTAGGGTTTTTTATCTGTGCCACGCCTCCCTCTCCCTCCTCTCTAGCTCTCTATACCTCTATACAATCGTTGTCTTCGGTCCTCTCCCCTCCTCTGTCCATGGTTGTAGCCCAGCCCATACCTGTCGAGTCTTAAACTCGGCACTAGTACTACCCGGTCCCTCACGAGCGTGGAATTCGATGGTACAACACACGGAACACACAGGAACACGAGATTTTAGACAGGTTCAGGCCCCTCGAATTGAAAGTAATACCCTACGTCATATATGTTATGTATTGCCTTTAGCGATTTGCTAATTGCAACATCTCAGAGTGTAGGAACTTGTCCTAACTTCTAGGAACTTCTCAGAACTTATGAGAACTTATGCTTCTAGGAGTCCCTGCCCCCGCCTTATATGTCCGAGAGAGGCAAGGTTACATGTAGAATCCTATTCGGATACAATATCTACAGACTTAGAAACTCTATCTCTAAGCTTCCTTATCAATTCAGAGTCCTACTCGGTCGGTATTGTACTTTCCTTAAGCATTAATCCAGTCATGTTGTCCGCCTTTGCTTCCATACCGGTCTTATGGAACCGCCCCACCGGTCTTATGTCTTCAATACGTCACCATGTCCTTGATAAATCATTCTTCCGATCAATGTATACCCGTAAGGTAAGTCTACGACAATACCCTATTGCCGCTGTCCACACCACCGCTACCGCGGAAAGGTGTACTCCCTCTGTTTTTAAATTGTTGACTTTTTCGTTACATTTGACCATTCGTCTTATTCAAAATATTTTTTAAAATATGTAAAACTACAACTCGTGTATCAACTTTTTTTAGTGATAAAATGAATTGTTATAAAATATTTAATAATTCTTACACTTTTTTTAATAAGACGAACGATCAAACGTAATGAAAAAGTCAACGGTGTCAACAATTTAAGAACGGAGTACCTAATAATGTGGCGAGTACACCAGGTGGTGTGGCAACAAGGATGCAAGGTGGTGACCACAACGAAAGCCTCGAAGCTCATGGTCATGGACCATGGTTAATCTGGACGGTGCGGCCAAATCATCTAGATATGGCAAGGTGGCCCCAACGAAAGCCTCGAAGCTCAAGGACCATCGTTACCATGACTGATCTGGACGGTGCGACCAGGTCATCTAGATATGGCATAACAATGGCGCTAGCGGGTGGTGGTGGCTGCTTGGTGACAGCATTAGCCAAAGGACACGCAGATCCATGGTGCTTGTCGGATGAGCTATGATGCTCCACAGGCACGGGTAGTGGAAAAGGTGTGGCTCCGACGGCTACTGCTCTAGTGGTTATCGACAGTAGCTAGGTTTGAGCTCTCAGGCCTTTTTAGTGTGGACAAATTCCTTATTAGCCATCATACGAAGTTCAAGTTACTTATTGACCACCGAAAGTTTTCAATTTCCTTATCAACCATCAGTGTTAACTTTTACTCCCTATATCTGCTACTACCGTCTATTTCATGCCTTAACGGTGTTAAATGAAATGAGAAAAGAATAAGTTGCCCTTAGCTTTAAATTTTACTAAAGTTTCCTTATATTTGTACATAAAATATTCTTTTGCAAGAATATTTGAATATTTTAGCACAAATTTGGACAGCATGAATATTGATTGACCTGTTTTTTTTATGGTCAGAATATTGACCTATTGCAAACAACAAAGGAATGAAAGCAATCATTTGAATTTTCAACAAGAGTTAAATAATGAGCCATGTCGTTGCTCGATACTCATGAACAAGGCTATATATTCTTGCAGGCCGTGATCACGAAGTTCACCAGTTTCTGGACGATGCTATTCTGGGCAGTTAGCACTAATCACTGATCAATTACATGTAACAGTAGGCAATACGTTCAGTTGCAAGCACAAGCGTATCAGTTGACTTCTCAGATGCATTTCGTCAAATGTCTTACTAAGCTCTTTTTCAGGGTGTGTTGGTTGGGCTGTGGCTGTGGCAAAAGCTGTTGTGTGTTGTGGGCTGTGAAAAAAGCAGTTGTGGGTTATGAGACTGTGAAAAAGCTGAAAGCCGTTTGGTAAAACAATTGTGGCTTTTTGAAATTTACTAGCAGACCCTACTTATCATCATATATACCCTCATATATACGTACATAAATACATACAAATATATCTATAATATATTTTATATTTATTTATTTATATCATATATATAGATAAATATATATATATACACATATACATATGAATAAAAATATTTATACATATAAACATATATATACATCTATTTCTTTATTTACATGAATCTTATACATAGAAACATATATATATATATGATATATATAAATAAATAAGTAAACACACAATATTTATATAAGATATATGTATATAAATAAATAAAAGTCATATAACATATATATTACATGTATATATATACATACATTTACATATGTAGGTAATTTCTTCAAACTTGTGAAAGCCAAAGCAGAAAAAGCACCTCCACATCTGCTTTCAGAAATGAACTAGCAAAAAGCTGTTTTTGGTTTTGGTTTTTATTGTCAGTCAACCCCTTTGGTTGGGCTACGGCTTTTGGAAAAGCCAAAGCCAGAAAAAGCCCAACCAAACACACCCTCAAAAGTTCTGGAACACTTTGTATCCGGCATATATTAATAAGAAGAAGGTGCCTCATATTAAGGAAACGAGGCCAAACTGTACAACTCTAGACAAGCGAAAAAAGAAAAGCCTCCCTAACACATGGCCGGTTAACTAAAAGAAAAGACACGGACCATGTGAAATATAAACAACACCACTTACAACATCACTCTATCGATGGAACCCATCGAGGATCGTCGTTGCCAAGCTTGTCGATTGGCGATAAGCAGCTTCGACTTCACCACAATGGATCTCAGCACATGTCTCCACTTCGGTGCTCCTCGGTCATCTCTCATAACATCACGCCATGTGTCATCGTCGCCAGGCTCAATCGTATGCCAAGATGCAGCAGCTCCGACTTCATTCTAGCAGCAATGCCATGAAAAGGATCTCAAATTGCATCTCCAAAGAGACAACGCCTCATGGACAGGATTCCATGGATCACACCATAGTTCAACTAGGTGAAGGTATCATCATTGCCACAATGATGACATTGTTGGTCAACAATACGACAAGAGGGCTCCAAAGGTAATGCCTCCACCGTGGTCACGACGTCGAAGATGCCGCCATTGCCCGTTCCAGCATGCTGGAGCTTCGGCTTACACCGAAGACACCTCCTCTATGGCTGGTACTGGACATCTCGACAACGCCTTCAACAAGGTAAACGACACCCAAAGATGTCGCCTTTGTCGGCATCGGTTGAAAAAACGAGCATGGCTTTCACCTAGAGTCTCGGATCCGCAACCTGCCGCATTCGCACCACAGCATCACCATCATAACATCAACTCACCCTCGATGGCTGCCTGCACCCATCTTCATCGGTACCTGCAGATCATCGAGCCTGCCACAACACCAGCACCGCCGCCTTCAAGCTCCGGACAACATCAACACCACCAGCTCCACTTGCATGGCCAGGACCACCTAAGAACCGTGAGACCCGACTGTTGGAGCACCGGATCTAGCTGCCACGCAACTGACAACTCCCATTCCTTCCCTTCTTCCTTGGATCCGGCTACAGAAGCCTTGCTGCGACCCGCGCAAATTTGTGTGCCACCACGCGCCCGTAAGCCGCACGCATCTCCTCACGCGCGTGTGCCACCGCGACCCGTCCCCGAGCCACCGTCGTGTGCCACCACCGAGATCCAGCCCCGACACCACGAGGTTCACCTCCCAAGTCGCCCGGGGAGCAACACGGGGGAAGGACCCTGTCGTTGTGCTTCGTGTGCGTGCCCACCACGAGGACACGCACTTTACGCTGCCTCACCTCAGCCATCGGTGATGCCATCCGCGTGGCAACGGTCGCAGCCCACTGGTGAGCCCACCGTGTCTCGCCGTTGGCTAAAAATCCATCTCCATGACCTCAGAAAGGGAAGGCCTCGCCGCCGCCTTCCTTGCTAGCTGTGCGGTTTTTCGGCAGCTAAACTCCGGCGCGGCATGGTAGAGGGGAGATTGGGGAGGGGCGGTGGCGCCGGTTTCGGTTTGGTCGCCCCGAGTCGCCCTCGGGAGAGCTAAGCTCGGAGGTTAGTGACATCAAGCCTAACTCGAGCAGTCGACGGTGGCTTGAAGCATGACAAAGACACCTGAGCGATATGAGTCGTGCCCGCATGTATTCTCCGTCATTTTTCGAGAACGCACATGAGTGCGTATTTCATTAAGAGGAACAGGAGAACGGTACAAGGCCGAAGCCCGTGCGAAGTTACAAAAAGGTATCACCACTAATTACAGATCCCGGAATCAGTCCGGGAAGAAGTCCTGGATGGACTTGTAACCAGCTCTGAACCAGATCGTAGCATGATCCTTAATGTGTGCGACTCTAGTTGGTGCGCCGATCTATGTTTGTTGTCGGAAGACTCGTTGTTCCGTTCCTTCCACAACTCCCATGTGACCAGAGCGAGCGTTGTATCGAACCCCTTGTGCAGGCCACATTTTGGAGTCTCTTTCTGGCCGTAAGCCACCAGTTAGCTAGTTGATCATGTTGCCCCGGGAGGAGCCGGTGGTTTGTCGTCGGTCGGAATGCACTGAGCCACACTTCTCTGCTATAGGGGCATGTTAGAAGCAGGCGTGGTCCGTTGATTCAAGTACCTGATCGTAGAAGGTGCATTGACCTAAGGCACCCAAACCATGGCGGAGCCGGCGTTCCGAAGTCCAACAGCGACCTAGAAGCGCTAGCCATAGGAAGAATTTTGTCTTTGGTGGTGCTAGCATCTTTGATAGCTCTCGGGCGCCAGCGATGCCCTTGCGGGTCCAGGAAGAAGGCCTGGTATGCTGATGATGAGGAGTACTGTCCCGACGCAGTCCAACGTCGGTGCATGCTGTCTGGCATACCCTTCATTATTTGCGTTTCCTGAACAAGGTCATGAAGCTGGAGGAATTGATGTATCAGTCTGGCGTCCGTGATGTCGTCAATCTAGCAGTCATTTCGTAGGGCGTCGTGCGCGCGTTGCGAGTTGATGCAGTGACTCCGTTGTACACTGCCGGAGCAATTTGTTCGACCGAGCGACCGTTGAGCATGCATTCGCCGTCGTCCACACATGCCAGGGCCTACGCACAATATGTACGCCAGCGTAGCGCATGCGCGTCCCGAAGCGATCCAACCTGCCGTTCATTTCCGCTCGCGACGAGGCGTATGACAAGACCCCGTGCAGCCCGATGTCGATTTCAGCGGACAACCGCCCGACATGGTTAGTTTTTTTTTGAGACAATCATGGTTAGAGTTGAAGTAAAGTAATCGGGGAATTTGGAGGAAGGGGATGAGCACGCTAGAAGGAGTATGATGAGCTGGTTGGAATCGTAATCGGGGCAAGTCGGTCCTATTAGAAATGCCTTGAGCCAACTTTGCAAATAGTACCTGACGGAACCAACGGCGATGGGTCGTCGGGAACAAAAGTCGAGATGGATGGTTGAAAAGGAAATTCAAAAAATTTAGTGGGCAACAAGGAAGTTGAATTTTTTTGGATATGGCTGATAAGGAATTTGCTCTTTTAGTGTCGACAGCACGAGCTGCGAGCAACCAGGTGCAACTAGAAATGGAGTAGCGATTATGTAGTAGTGGATAATATGGCGTTATATATATGGCCATTTTTTTTATCAATTACTTGAGGTCTCTTTTGTAGTAATGAATGTATGTGTAAAACGGAAACCGATAAGAATTAAAATGTACGTACAATGCAATACTTTTTATTGAACAAAATTATTGCCATAGATTTCGACATCATGATCAGCCTACATGCATCTGATCAGGGCTGGGTAGGCAGCAGCAGCTGGATCCCCTAGCCTGTTGGGTGCATGTTACACCACTAACAAATCCCTGTTTTGCGCACCAGCTGCGGCACCATGGAATATTGCACCTCCCATTAAGCAGAGTGCATGCTGCAAAGTGGAAAAACAATACAATTGATTAGATGCAACTGTCTTGGTGATATCCAAACTCATGTAAGAATAAGGTTGGAATATGGGTACGCAACTGTCTGCTAGCGTCGGACAGGGTGACAAGGCGACCACCATAGCCATGACAACGATGGCTACCGTGAGCAGAGCCCTTGTATCTTTGCTTTTGACACCAGCCATGAGAAGAAATCAAGATATGACTCTGCTCTTTACTGTAGATGATGATGTAGAGTTGAAATGCAATGCTCTATGGCTATGCTTATATACAGGTTGGAGCAAGCCGGGAGAATTTAGCAGGGAATTGATTTCCTCAATATTCAATTTGCAGCTATATTATTTTGACTTGTTTTGCCTTTCAAAATAATATACTTGTTTTGCCTTTCAAAATAATATACTTGAGTAGCTAGTAATAATATAGACGAGCTGCTTATTTTGACTTGTTTTGCCTTTCAAAATATATTATTTGAATCATGAAATTATAATTCAAATTTTGTGAAATTTTTAATTCACAAAAATATAATTAAATTTTCCCAAAATTATGGTACATATTACTATCATTTAATATTTTTTAACGAAAATACCCCAGTAACATTATTACTACTTCAAAATACCGGTGGGAATTACTAGTAGTAATTATTGGTAGTACTACTAGTAATTTACTAGTAGTAGTAACGATTATTGTTATACTACTAGTACTACTACGAGTAATTACTAATAGTAATATGTACCGTGAAGTTACTCTAGTATTTTAGCAGTTTTCTAAGCATATAATAGCCATCTTTTATTTGGTCAAGTATTTGTTCAGGTTCATTGGAGATGTTATGAACTTGAGACATTCGAAAATCAACACTTGTATTTGGAACTTATAGAGTATACCTAGTTATGAAAATTTATTTTTGTTTGTGTAAAATATAAGACTCATTAGCAGTCATCTATGGAATTTATAGAAGAGAAGTGCTCTGGTGTTCCCTTTTAGAAATGAGTACGGATCTCATTGCAACTAAATAATAATCAAATAAGTCGTAATTAGTTTTTTCTTGCTTTAACATCAGCCCAGCTCAACACCGTCTGCCCATCCGAGTCCCGTACGAAATGACATAGCCCCACGATCAAGATTCAACAAGTGTTTCGTGGAGTTTAATGACATGGAGATGGAGATGGCGACGGTGCTGGCAGGAGGTGTCGGTTGCTTGCTTCGCTGCAAATCTGCCACAAATAACTGATTGCCATCGTTCCGAAAAAGTGAAAATTGAAGAAGAAGAAACAAGTTCTCCAGCCCGACCTTCCACGAAAATGAGAGGCAATTGTGTAGGCTTTCGATCCATTAGGAATTCCTTGATTCGGGCCGTCGGCGACCTGCAACTTTTTGAGATCGCGGGCGAGCTCCATAGATCGTCGTTCCCCCGAGGCCCGAGCGTTTATTCCTCGGAATGGGCCGGATTTACCTGGACTCTTTCCGAGTTGCTGGGGGCCCAGATCGAGGAAGCTACGGTCCGAGCAGGTATCTACAGCGAATACCAGTACAGCCCAGACCATGTTAACTGATTGGCTGCGGTGGCCCACGGCTCGGTGAAGGGTGAATACAGCTTTCCCATCGTGGCCTGGACCGACCGGTGCGTGTGCGTGCACGCGTCGTGGCGGGATGACACTGTTCATGTGACTCCCACCTGCACTTAACTACACGCGCTAGCTAGTTACCCACCACCCACGTGCTGCTCCGCTGGCCGCACGAGCGACTGCTCCACCGCCTCTGAGACTAGCCGCACTGGTGTACTGCAAAAGAAACTGCAGTACTGCGGTAGCGGAAATTTTGCTGCACCGGGTATACTGGGTGTTGTCCGCTACGCCTCCGATTCGTCCCGCTTCCGCCAAATGAAGCGGGGACAGCGAGCAGCGCTACCCACCGACGTGGCACGGGCCCACGCGCCATCCCGACCACCGTGGCGTCATCCCAACCTCCTTCGCCGCCCTGCCCGCGTCGGAGGTCGTCCCGCCCGGCCCGCGCCCGAGCTCGTCCCGCCCTGCCCGCTGGAGGAGGGAGGCCCGCGCACCCACCGAATCTTGACAGGAGAGTCGCGGATCTGGGTGGCGCCGCCACCGGATTTGGGCAGCCCGCGTCCGCGCTGGAGGAGAAGGGCGCGTGGGGAGGCCGACGGCGCGCGCATGGATGCGGCGGGCCTGCGCGGGGAGGAGAGGATGGGAGACGGTGGCCTCGAGCGCGGGGAGGAGAGAGCGGGCGGCGGCGGCCTGCTCGCGGGAGGCGAGTCCGGCGGAGGCGAGTGCGCGCGGTGGACGGGCGGCGGCCGGGGAGGCGGACCCGGCGCGGAGTACAGGCGGCGGCTCAAGAGGCAGGCCTGGCTGGGGCTGCTCGAGGCGCGGCGGAGGTGGGGAGACGCGCGGGGAAGAAGAGGCCAGAGAGGAGATTTTTCTGGAAAGGAGAGGAGAAGATAGAGAGCGGAGAGGAAAAAGGATCTTTTTTAGGGAGAGGAAAAAAGATTGGGATGGATGACATGTGGACTCCACAGAAGGTAGTTGGTATAGAGGATGAAGTATAGAGTATGTCGAGTGCGAGAGAAAGTTGATATAGAGGAAAGAATATTGCTGATTAGGACATAATATTCTTTTTAGAGGATGATTTTAAAGTATGACGAGTGCAGATAGTCTGATGCACCACGTCCTTCCGCACAAAAGTATGCTAACACGTCGTCGTACTACTCGGTAGAAATTACGTGGAGTTACCCAGTACGTGCTTACCACCGAACCGGGGGACGGTCTCACTCGTCGTCATCGGCGTCTCACATCCACCACTCCATCAACAGTACTAGTCGTTATCTTGGTGAGTGCTCTCTCTTTTAAAACTCTACTAAGACACAACTAACGTGGACTTAACAAAAAGAGCATTTACCCTTTGTTCGAGGGTATTTTTATTTTAAGTTTACGTAAGTAATCTGAAGGTGCAAAAGAGTTTCCTATAAACTCATACGCCATCGTGCATAATAGACTAGAGAGGCCAAACGATCGTATTGGTGCTCGGAGCCGGTAAAAAAAAAAACTCGACCTGCCGGGGAAGAGCCACCCCGACGGCATTGCATTAAGAAGAAGAGCGCTTCTCACGCAGGCGAGAAAACCCCGAACCTCCCCCAACCATACACGGGGACTCAGCTGGCGCTTGTGAACTGTATGCGTAGTCTTTACCTGTGCTTTGACTGGGGAGGACGAGGGATTTTTTCTGCACTATGCGCACAGCAGCACCAAACGCAGCAGCAGTGCCACGCACTGTGCGCGCTACAGTGCCGCGTGCTGCAACAGTGCAGCGGTGAGGCTCGTGGTTGATCCGAGGATCGAACCCACGACCGGTCGTTCGCACACCAGCGAACTGACCAACCGAGCCGGTAGAATACGGAGCCTGATCAAGGTATAAGTAAAATTGCTATACGTATACCCTGGCAGTTTGACAATTGGTTATCCGTACTGACATAGCTACCCAAGGCGATCAAGCATCCAGTAGATTACGATTTGCCGGTTAATCAGACTCGGTTGGAGATAAACCGCGTAAAGCTAGAGATAAAGAAAGAGATAAACATGCTCACAACAGGGAGATACGTGCGCAGCTTTATCTCCAACTTAAAACGGAAGTTTGTTCCACGGATCTCGGAAGCACCGAACGAACTCCTGGCGGCGCACGTAGAAGGCTGCCTGCAACTCATTGCCCTAATCCCGGCCTATATAAACAAGCAAAGGTTGTACGTGCGGGGGTTCCGAAACAGCTCACGCGACCACGCCGCCAGTTCCGCAGAAGGAGAGCTCACGCAAACCACGCCGCCGCCGCACGCTGCAGAGAGACTCCAAGACGCCGCCAGGCTGCGCTGAGTCCAAGCCGCGTATACGCATCATCACGCTTCCGCTGCGAACGCCGACGACAACGCTCCGGTTCTGCACTGCAGGAGGAAGACTAAGCGAAGACTAAGCGAAGACTAATCGAAGACTAATTGAAGACTTAATCTACGCTCTTCATCAGCGGTTCTGCACTGCAGGAGGAAGACTAAGCGAAGACTAAGCGAAGACTAATCGAAGACTAATTGAAGACTTAATCTACGCTCTTCATCAGGCAACGATGGCCTCGTTCGAGTCCGGCGTCGTCTTCCCCGCGCATATGACTCGAGGTGAGCAGTTTGTTTCGGCATGAATCAAACAAGTTACTACAGGCTCGAGAGGTGCAGAAGGTCTACGACTGTTCCGAGAGATTTTGCCCAATCACGGATGCACTTCACCTATATGGTGTCGTTGATTCCGTCGTTGTTGCCGCCACCAAGATTATAAAAATCAGTTGAAGACACGCCTATGATCCTATGGAGAAAAAGGCAGGAGGTCCCAGAGAAAATCAAGAGTCAATCTTGCGAAGCAAGATCATGCAAGATGACCACTTATTTATGATCAAGATTAATGACGCCGGAAGGCTCGTCAAAGTTGCTCTAATCTCACGCGTTGTGAGAGCAAGCCTCATATATGCTGAATATTCAAGCTTGCGATCATCATCCAAGCAAAATACTGAGATGCTATTTGTACATGTAGCACTAGTATAAAATACTAATGTATGTCTAGCACCGACAAGGCTAGACGACACTTTGGCCAGATAATTAATGACAAGGTGTAAGTCATACTCCACCAACATGTCCATCCTAGACGGATCGAACACATCGTTGCCGGGTACCGACGAGGCAAAGGCGACCCTTTCGTTCGAGTTAATGAAGATTGGCGTATATATGACTGGGCACCGACGAGGCGAAAGTCACCCCCTTCATTAATATTTACACCGTCTACATTCGACATGGCGATGGCATAATGCATGACTGAGTTGGCAATACCAAAGTCATTATCATCATACGTATTTCCACGTGTAGCTTGTATATGAACGAGCTACACTTCATATGAAGACACGACCATTACACGCAGCTTAATCGGAGGTGTTCTATAGACTCGCTCTATAGATGTAATTAACCGGCCGTGCCCTATAAGGCCCCGGGAATCGGCGAACTACACAATCTCTCCAGTTAGATATCTCCTTAAGCAATGACGCAGAAGACGAAGGAAGACAAAGTCATGTGAACTGTGTATTTTGTAATATGTGATTAATAAAATATATGGTTCCTCGCTACACGTTTTGTATGTGTACCGTTTTAGCATTTTTGTCTTCATTTTGTTTTCACAAACAAAATGGCACGCCCAGTGGGACCCGATTCTCCTCCCATCTTCGCTGCGCTCCAATGGTCGTCACAAGATTCTTCAAGGCTTACGCACCCTCAAGTTGAATTGGATGATGATACTTGATGGGACATAATTAAAAGGGGCTTGACGAAAGTCAGCCTGCATGCTGCGTTGCTATGAAAGATGGCTCCACATGCAACGTATTCATAAAGAGAGTTGACTTACCGTGAAGTTCTCCAATAATACATGTTCAACTGCCACACCATGGAGATGGAAAATTCCTTACGTGTGTTGGCACTAAAAGAAAATGAGGAAGTTGTGCGCCATTATCTTTTAGTGGGCATAATACTTCTGTTATGAGTTAAAAAAAAAAAGGAACAGGGGGCAATAAACCCTGCCTAATTGTGTCGTGGTGAATACCACCTTGTTATTTTATACTTGACATGAGTGATTTAAAATACGTATGAATTCAGTCTAATTTATACGATGAACTGATTGAAGGATTCCCTCACGCAGGAGAGTCCTTCCCCGCCATCTCCGCTGATGAAGCCATGAAGTTTGGTGCTGCTCCTTGCTTGTTCCACTTCGGGACAATGCCGCCCGTCGCAGTGCTCGAGTATGAAGGCAAGACCTACTACCATCATACTGAAGACACCGTCCGACCTCGCGTCCAAACAGATGAACCTGCAAAGGCGAGAGAGCAAAGGAAGGTGGCTATTTCAGAGGCTCGTGAACTTCTGAAGAATCCGGAGAAGACCCCAGCTGTGAAGGTGGACACTACTGAAGTCCTGGATAAGCTTCACAACGCCGCCTACAAGTTGACCTTGTCGGTGCTTAAAGCCCGATCTGGGGGCAATGCTAATACCCTCCGTAATTATAGGAGGAAGAGAAGCCAAATAAAGAAGCTCCATGCTGCATTGAGTGAGTATGCTGCTCAAGAAGCATCAACTGAAGAATCATATGATTATTCAGACCCTGTGACTACTCCATACGTGTTGTCCCTAAAGGAACGACGCTCTCATGAATTAAAGAAGCGCATAAGGGAAGCCATAATGAACGAGTTTTGGACCCGCACTCTAAAACGTCCGGCTCGCTTCCCAGGCTGCAACTCGTCTGCGTCGGATCGGCGCAACTGGTTCCAACCTGCCGTGTTAGTATCAGTCAATCACATTACGACTGGTGATAGCACTGAGAAGAATAAGTTCGCGGCACTTCCTAATGAAGTCCCGGCACCTCATACCAATCAGCTTCAACATCAGTTCCAACAGTTGCAAGCTCAAATGAGAGTACTTGAGCAACAACTCCAAGGTCGTGAGACTACAACACGAGCTGGGGGCAGGTCGAGTTATCCCTCTCCTACTCGTAGGCCTGAACAATATGTACGGGCTGGGGGCAGGTCCACATACCGAGCCCAAGGCCATTATAACTACGAGGCTGAATCGTCCGGGAGAGCTAGTGAGAGGCATCATACCTCAAGCTATCGGCCTCAATATGACCGAAGAACTCTCTCCCCTAGGAGAGACTCCCCACTCAGTTCCTCTAGTAGGCAAAGGCAGCCGTTGTCGCCACCTCGCTTTAATCCTCGGGTACGTAGAGAATGGCGGCCAGTATCGCCAAATCAAGAACGACACCGTTACGGTGGTGACCACCGGGAGCGCCCTGTGGCTCCATCATCTGCAGGTCCGAGACAAGAAGTCCATGGACTACCCCCACAACAACACGCACAACACCCAATAGGTGTACCAGCCCAGGGTGCACCTTCCTTGGGTCCTCAAGATAATTCGTCGTTGCTGCCTACCCCAGCAATTACGTCAACAGTTCATCCCGCTGCGTTAGCAAACAAGCGCAAGCGTGATAATCGGCGAAGCAATCGACGCGCCATGTACGAAGAATTACAAGAATTGGTGTTGAGCCATGTGCATGTTCGGGTGCGACCAGAAGGCCAGGTCCATCCATTTTATGACAAAATAACATTGCGTCTCTCCCCCACCATAAAAGAAAATGAGAGGTATAGGTATTTGGTGGAACGCCTTGTACCTAAGCCTCGAAATTTCCAAGAAAATACACAGCAAGCGACATCGCAAGATGAAGTTGGACCTGCTAAACAAGAGGTTACCATGGAAATTGCTCCTGAAAAGGTGACAAAAACTGCGTCACGAGCTGTGACTTCTGTGAAGGAGGATGAGCCTCCTGAAATCCAGCCTAATAATCTCCCACTAGCGAATGGGCAAGAGAATGAAGAGGCATCCCAGAATGCAAGCAGGGGGCAGTTCACTACGTCTCCTGCCCAAAAAGATGACGTGGAGATGAATGATGCTAATGATAACGATACGGTTATATGTGGTACTCTGTCAACCCTTTCTCCTGATGAAGGAAAGAGGTCTAATTGGGTGCCGCCACCGGTTTCTCATGATTTTTCTTATCCCTCCGATGAAGAAATACTCCCTAATCCCAAGGCAAATTTCTCCAAACGAGGACTACTTCCTAATCTAGAGAGGGTCCGTGATTGGTTTAAAGGACCTAATGAGCAAGATGAGGGAAACAAACAACGGGCATCTTCGTCTACTCCATGCCTCCCCATCACATCAAAGAAATCTACGGCTCGAGGTAAATCTCCATACGATGGTTTATCACCTCGCCCATACATTAATTTGGAGTCAAGGCTCCCACAAGACTCCGCTTCATTGCAAAATGTTGCACAACGTGCAGGTGTTGACACACGTTTGAAGTCGATAGCCTCAAAAAGAGTGGCAGGAACTCCACCTCTCACTGATCTTGAAGAGTCCGATGAAGAAGAGTCGGATGGAGATTCTAGTGCATCACTAGAGGAACATCCTGATTCCCCTCACTACTCCGGCCTTGCGCACTCTATAGTGTCGGATAATGACACTGAAGAAGACAACCTAAATGATGCATCTGCTCATATGACCAATCAAGATGCTCACGGTGGCAAGCAAGGTGAAGATATTCCTGGAGTATCGGGAACGAAGGATGCAATGGAGCAGAGACTCCTACAACAACAACAACAAATAGACCACATCGCTGCACAAGTCAATCAACTTGTTGAGATTTTTAAAGGTGCAGCGGGTGGCATCCCCAACATACCTACGGCGGAGGGGGACCCTCAATTGGAAGAGTTGGAAAATGATCCAAACTTAAATAGAACAGGGGGCAATCTCCTAATATTTCCAAATCAGCATACGACGGCGAACAATGTTGGGCCTTCCCCAAACACATTGAAAGGTTATCAAGATATTATTGATCACCTAGTTGACAGGAAGATGAAACAAATGAATATTAATCAGGGCCCGCAAACTTCTGAAAGCGAGCTCGATAAGCCATATGAAGCTTGGCATGATTTAGTGCCCTTCCCAGCAGGATGGCACCCACCGAAATTCCGCCTGTTTGATGGTACCGGCGACGCAAGAGAACACTTGGCATATTTTGTGGCCATGTGCGGTGATACAGCTCGCATCCCTTCTCTTTTATTACGACAATTCTCTGGCTCATTGACTGGTGCAGCCTTTCATTGGTACGGTCGCTTGCCGGTTGGCTCCATACCCGACTGGAAAACAATGAAAGAGTTGTTTAATTCCCACTTTGTGTCTATGAAGAAGGACTTCTCCATTGTTGAGTTGCTGCAAGTGAGGCAAAAACGAGATGAGAAGATCGATGACTACGTGCTTCGCTTCCGTAACAGCTACGTCCGACTCGAACGCGAGATGCATCCACAAGAGGCTGTTAGTATGTGCATCCATGGCATGCAACAACATTGGTCGCTCGAGGTATCACGACGCGAACCAAAAGATTTTAGCTCTCTTAGCTCGGCGGTGGCCGCAACCAAGATAGAATTTGAGAAGTCCCCGCAAATAATGGAGCTTTACAAAAATGCTAGCATCTCCGACAACACAAAGAGGTTCAATGCTACGTCGAAGCCAAATAATAATAATAATAGCAAGCCCAAGACAACTGAAGCAAACACGACGAGAGTGGGTTCCTCCACACAACAAAACAACGTACCTATTTTAGGTGCAAGAAGTGAAGCTTCAGGAAATAGACAACGCCCCTCAATGCAAGAGTTGCTTAAAAAGCAATACATTTTTAAAAGAGCGATGGTTAAAGGTTTCTTTAATCAGGTGGTGGAACATAATCATATGAAATTGCCGAGCCTAGAAGACCAGATCAAGTTGGCATGACTGACAATCCCCTTTACTGCCCATATCATCGTTATGTTGGGCATGTTATCGAGGATTGTGTCGTTTTTAAAGAATGGCTGCAACGAGCCATCGATGAGAAAAGGTTGGCACTCCAGCCTGATGCTCGTTAATCCAGATTTTCATGCCGTCAACATGGTAACCATCACACCATGTTCTCGGAACTCCATTGAAGAAGAGGGAGAGTGGGTCCCATTATCAGAAGTGGAGCAAGAATTCACTAATGGGCAGCTTTACGAAGACACTCCAATGACCAATGCTAATCAATGGCACACGGTCGGACGTCATAGGCCACCGACAAGAGGGTTTCGACAACATGAAACTAGGCATGCTCCGACATATGCTAGAGATTTTATGCCAAATAGGCAGTATAATCCAAGTCGACGTCGGTTACCACAAAGATTCGTCCCTAGGTATGAAGGAGATGAACAATTCCCACGACCTGGCCGAGCTCTACCAACACTCGCTCAATACATGCCTCGGAACCGGGGGCAACAGTTTCAAGAAAAAGAGGACTCAAGAGAGGAGTGCAATGTGATCCTCCAATATAAAGATCAAACGAGCTCGGCTCGATGGAGAGTTAACCCCTTTAGAGGTCGAGACATTCCAAGCAGATACCTCCTCATCTAATTTAAAGAAGGAGGAGGTTAATATGAATCTACGAAGCGGTAAGGCCTTGCCAGAAATTTTGAAGACTCAACCGCAGAAGAATTCAAAAGATAAAGAAGCGCACGTGAAGGCGAATTCTCAAGGTGATGCAGGAATCCCACCAGTTGGTAACGGTGATACTCTACCAAAAGTGGATTATAACGTGGTCGCACACCTAAAGCGCATTCCTGCGTTGTTAAGTGTATACGACGCTCTTCTGTTAGTCCCCGAGCTTCGTCAAGCGCTCATTGAAGCATTAGAAAAGCCAGAAGTATATGAGATAGACATGGCAAAACATAATTTGCTATGTAACTCATTGGATGCTAATCAAATCACATTCTCCGAGGAAGATAAAGTAGTGGAATACGATGATCATAATCGTCCACTCTACATAGAAGGAAACATTGCTGCTGCTCACTTGCGGCGTATACTTATCGATCCCGGATCCGCGGTGAACATCTTGCCAGTCCGAAGTCTTACAAGGGCGGGATTCACTGTAGATGACCTCGATCCTACTGAAGTGGTGATTTGTGGGTTTAACAATCAAGGGACATCCGCCCTTGGCTCTATTACCGTGAAGATACAAATGTCAACATTCAGCTTCAAGGCACGATTCTTTGTCATTGATTCAAATACATCATACTCCGCACTCTTGGGTCGACCATGGATACATAAGTATCACGTAGTCCCCTCGACGCTACATCAATGTTTAAAGTTCCTTGATAGTAGAGGTGAACAACATCGGATAGCGGCTAATCCCATGCCCTACACCATTCATGAGTCAAATCATGCCGATGCGAAATATTATTTCTCGAGCAGCGAGTCATATGTGGAACAAGGGCGAGGAACACCTCCTGCTGATATTATCATCACTTCAGGCTCCACACCATCATCAGATTTGGATGGTCTTTTTAGACCCCATTCGGCTAGGCGAGGTCGAAAGAAGGAAGAACAAAAGCGACGTGGGAGGCCATCAGCGGCGATTACCCGTAATGCTACCCCATCAAGTGACCAAGGAACGTCTACGTCTTCGTCCTCTGCTGCTACAACACCTCTTCTATTATTAGGGGCGGAAGTTCCATCTTCTGCCCCGATTTTATTAAGGTCTGTTATTACAGAACCCACAAAAAAATCAGGGATACCTGTACTAGCGTCTTCCCCAAATGATGACCTAACAATTTCAAATTCTACAGGCGCTCGGAGAGCTCCTAAGCTCCTCACGTCCAATAATAATCCGCCACGGCCCCTCATGCTACAATCTACTACGAGCTCGGACCCAGAAGATAAAACCCTGCCTGAAGGAAATGTTCGGAAGAGGGTTGCTGAAATTGAAGAATTGAAAGGAAAGGCGCTTGCACAACCGCCATCCATGTACACGTCCATAGCAGCACCACTAGAGGTGTGGGTAGTTCAAGAGCCCAATAGCTACTCATATCCGACGATTTTTTATAAAGCCCCACAGGTATTGCCTTGTGACTGTGTCATTAGGTTACCTACATTTGATATTCGTGCCGATGAGGCAGTGAATACTATTAGAGCTGACCCAAAGTTAGCTAATTTGCTACAAAAGTCTGGAATTAAACTCCAACGCAATTACAGGTTACCATCCCCTCCAGCTGTCTGTGAGGAGTGGTGGGAACAAGCTGAAAGGCTAATAAGAAGAACAAACAGAAAGAACAAGAAGAAGGCTCAACCAAAGTACGGATTGGGCTATGTTCATCATGATTCTTCTACCAGTGAAGATGATGAATTCAACGACTCACGACGAGTGATGTGTCGTATGACTTGTGTCGTCTCAAATGAACAAGACGGAGAGAGTTCGAATGCTAATGAAGAGAGCAATGCTCCGTATTCAGCTTTGTATCAACCGCGTTCCTTTTACGCTGCAGCCAATGCACGTCATGGAATGAGGGATGAACAGTACCTCATGTCACGAGTGCACGAAGCTATGACTATTGGGGAACAAGGGGAAGTGCTTGATGCTGCTCCTGCACCTCCACAATTAGAGGATGGCGGTCAGCTCACAATTGATGAACTTGTTGAGATCAACCTGGGAACCGAGGAAGATCCACGTGTTACCTTTGTAAGTGCAAGCCTTACACCCGAGGAGCGGGAAGATTATCGTGAATTTCTTATGGAATTCCGGGATTGTTTTGCTTGGTCATATAAAGAAATGCCCGGGCTTGACCCCTCCGTTGCTACACATAAGCTCTCAATTGACCCAATGTTTCGGCCAGTAAAGCAACAACCACGTCGCTTCCGGGCTGAACTACAAGATGATATTATTGCTGAAGTAGACAAGCTAATTGCTGCTGATTTCATCAAGGAAATTCAATATCCTCGATGGCTGGCTAATATTGTGCCCACATTAAAGAAAGGTGGCCAATTAAGAATATGTGTGGACTTTCGCGACCTAAATCGCGCTTGCCCTAAAGATGATTTTCCTATACCCATCACGGAGATGGTGGTTGACTCTACTACAGGGTATGGTGCCTTGTCCTTCATGGACGGGTTTTCTGGGTATAACCAAATCAAGATGAATGAGCAGGATGCCATGGACACCGCATTCCGCACTCCTAAGGGAAATTTTTATTATACAGTCATGCCATTTGGGCTCAAGAATGCTGGTGCAACCTACCAACGTGCTATGAGTATAGTGCTTGATGACCTGATTCATCAATCGGTGGAGTGCTACATTGATGACATAGTGGTGAAGACAAAAGAACGTCGTGACCATCAAGAGGATCTTCGTGTTGTCTTTAATAGACTGCGAAAGCATCAATTAAAGATGAACCCATTAAAATGCGCCTTTGCTGTTAAATCAGGTGTGTTTTTAGGCTTCATTGTTCATAATAGAGGCATTGAAATACAACCTAAGAAAATAAAGGCAATACTTAAAATGCCTCCTCCTCAGAATTTAAGCAAGCTTAAATCGTTGCAGGGACATCTAGCCTATATACGACGTTTCATATCCAACCTCTCTGGACGCACTCAACCATTCACAAGGTTAATGAGAAAAGGTGTGCCATTTCATTGGGATGAACAATGCCAAAATGCACTTGATAGCTTAAAAAGGTACCTCCTTAATCCTCCAGTTTTGGCAGCACCTATCAAAGGTCGCCCTCTTATTCTTTACATTGCAACGCAGCCAGCTTCCATTGGCGCGCTTCTCGCACAACATAATGATGAAGGCAAGGAAGTGGCTTGTTACTACTTAAGCCGCACCTTGGTGGGAGCTGAAAACAATTACTCTCCAATAGAGAAATTGTGCTTAGCACTTGTTTTTTCTTTGAAGAAGTTGCGCCATTACATGCTAGCGCATCAAATTCAACTAATAGCAAGAGCAGACCCGGTAAGGTACGTGCTGAATCAACCAGCCCTCATGGGACGCCTTGGCAAATGGGCTGTAATTATGATGGAATTTGATATTACTTATGTTCCACAAAAGGCAATTAAAGGCCAAGCTTTGGCTGATTTTCTAGCTGCTCATCCTGTTCCGGATGATTCCCCTTTAGTGGTGGACTTACCCGATGAAGATGTGTTTACAACCGACGTTGAGTCTCCTTGGGAACTTTATTTTGATGGAGCATCTCGCACGAGAGACCGCCCCGGATGGCACGCAAAGGAGAAGAGCTGGCGCGGGGTTAGTATTCAAGACTCCGCGAGCTGAAACAATCTACCATTCCTTCTCTCTTCTCAAGGAGGAGTGTTCAAATAATGAAGCTGAATATGAGGCCCTCATTTTTGGTCTCCTTCTGGCACTTTCCATGGACATTCGGAATTTGCTAGCATATGGTGATTCTCAACTCATCATTCGACAAATTAATGATATATATGAGGTGCGTAAGCCTGAGTTGGTTCCATACTACAATGCAGCCAAACGGCTCATGCAAATGTTTAATCATATTCAGATATCTCACATTCCACGAGGGAAAAATTCTTCTGCTGATGCTTTGGCTAAACTTGCAGCAGCGCTAGTGCTCCCAAATATGGAGCCCGCTCAAATAAAAATTGAAGAAAGGTGGCTTCTTCCCGCCGTGTTGGATCTTGTCCCGGAGGAACACGAAGTCGACCATGTCTTGGTCATGACGGTCGAAGAAGATGATTGGCGTAAACCATTCATTGAATATTTCAATCACGGTACACTTCCCGATGATCCAGCAGAAAGGCGACGTCTTCAACAACGCCTTCCATCATATATTTATAAAGCTGGAACATTGTATCGGCGATTTTTTGGTCGAGAGATGCTTCTGCGATGTGTCTCAAGCAAAGAAGCCAATCAAATACTACAAGAAAGGCACAATGGTGTGTGTGGTGGCCATCAAAGCGGTGTAAAAATGTATCATAGTATAAAATTAATGGGCTATTATTGGCCAACAATTATGACAGACTGCCTCAAATGTGCGAGGTCTTGCCATAGTTGTCAAATTCATGATAATTTCAAGCATTTACCTCCAGTTCCCCTACATCCTACGGTCCCATCATGGCCATTTGATGCTTGGGGAATTGATGTTATTGGCTCCATTGAACCTCCCTCATCCAGGGGGCATCACTTCATTCTTGCAGCCACCGACTATTTTTCTAAGTGGGCTGAAGCCATACCACTACGAGAGGTGAAGTCTGATAATGTTATTAACTTTTTAGAGCGACATATCATATATCGCTTCGGAGTCCCACGCCGCATTACCTCTGACAATGCCAAAGCTTTCAAATCCAACAAAATGCAAAGGTTTATTGCAAAATATAAAATCACGTGGAACTATTCCACTGGTTACTATCCTCAAGCAAATGGACTAGCTGAAGCGTTCAATAAGACGCTTGGCAAAATACTTAAAAAGACGGTCGCAAAAAATAAAAGAGATTGGCATGATCGCTTGTTCGAAGCGTTATGGGCATATCGCATCACTCGTTCGTACCCCAACACAAGCTACCCCTTACTCTCTTGTTTATGGGAGTGAAGCAGTATTGCCTCTCGAAGTGCAACTACCCTCGTTACGGGTTGCCGTTCATGAGGAAATTACAAAAGATGAGCAAATTCAACTTCGATTCCAAGAGCTCGACGCTGTGGAAGAAGGCCGCCTTAAGGCTGTTCAAAATATGGAGCTATATCGTCAGAATATGGTGAGAGCTTATGATAAACTTGTTAAGCAACGAGTGTTCCGTAAAGGCGAACTCGTTCTTGTTCTTCGACGCCCCATTGTCGTTACACACAAGACAAAAGGGAAATTCGAGCCAAAATGGGAGGGACCATTTGTTATTGAACAAGTGTATGACGGAGGTGCCTATCAGCTCGTTGATCAACGGGGTTTTCGTCCCATGCCGCCTATTAATGGGAGATATCTAAAGAAGTATTTTGCTTGACCTTGTGTCATCAAAACTTCTCGCTCTTATCTCTTCCCCTTATTTTTTCTCTTTTTCTTCCCTATTCTTTTTTTTAAAAAAAAGGATTATAAAAAAAAAACTTGGACTCATTTGTCCCACATTGAAAAGGCTTTCTCACGATGTTATCAGGCTAGTTGTCGGTTGGTTGTCACTAGAGGATATGACCTGGACAGGGAATGTCCCAACTAATTTAACTTGTGCCGAAGCAATCTCAACACAATGCACGTGATCTGCACCGACAGTGGATAAAAGGGGCTAGTTGAATTCTGATCCAAGTTGACCCTGGAAGTTGTGGGTTTGTTATGCCCTCTATTTATGCCCAATGCAAGAGAGATGTCAAAAACCTCAAGGGAAAACTATAGGAAAAGAGCATGAAAGGGCTACCTAGCTTGACAAAAGTCTAGTTTAGTGTGAAGCCACATGCCACCCTTTTGAGGTCATAACAAGGGTCCAATAAATAAATAAGCCTGCGAGGATTATTAGTCACTAAAGGTGGATGTTACCCTCCAAATTCAAAAGAGGTCCACTCAAGTGAAGAGACAATCAAAATCAAGATGGATACCAATGAAGTAGTCCCTCAACATTAAGTCTCTAAGAGTGAAGCAAATGATGTAAGGGCCCGAATCAATCAGAAGGTCAAGTGTCAATGACCAGAAGGCGGAGGGTAGCTATTCACCATCCTCGGCCAAAAGTAATGGCAAAATAGCACCTTGACAATATCCCAAAAAAAAAACCTTTCCTCAATACCATAGCCATATCCCTCATTTCTCGCTGGGTGGAGGTAGAAGGCATGAGGCACATGACTGAAGGGAGATTTGGTAACGGTTCTCCTAGCCCCTAGAGGTCCTAACGAAGTGTTGATCCTCCATACACCGATATCACGAGGGAGCAGATGCACAAGTCAAAATTGGGTTGACAATCTGGATGCAAAGTAAAACTTATCCTCTAGTGATGATCACGGTCGGCTACCACATAGCTTGATGACTAGAGGGAAAGCCAATATATTGTTTTTTTAAAAAAAAAGTAATCACCACATCCGTTATACTTTTATCATGCTTATTCCCTCAATTCAGAGACTGCAACGTGCATGTTCTCTAAGGAAAATGAAAAGAAAATTCATCAAAAGTTTTTCTTTCTCTCTTTTTCCTTTCTTCGTTTTTCAAAGAGAGAAAGTTGACTCGAGCTACTAAACGGCATGTGCTCACCGTTTGTGACAAGTGCACTATAATATCGTTGCAGGAACCTTTCCCTTACTGGTGGAAGAGGCGTGTTCATGGTGTTTCGAACACGCATATATATATTTCTACATGGAAGCAGTGAAGCAGGCCAGTGCGGTGACGGTGGATCTTGTGGAAGACGTCGAAGATTAATGGTTGGCACCGTTACCATATATGGTCGCATTCGTCTCGATGTGAAGTTCTCATTGGCCGGCACTAATCTGTTTAGTCACAATGAAACTAATTATTGTATGCCTAAAAACCGGTGTAACATTTGCGGCATGGTTTTCATGCTACATTTATCATACGTTTTGGTTGGTCATGCAAGTGCTGACTGAAACTTATCAATACTATTGGAATTGTGGCATGGTTTTTACGCTACATTATCCTGTGTTTTAGTTGGTCATGCAAGTACCAATTGGAACTTACCTTTTATATTGGAATTGTGGCATGGTTTTTACGCTACATTATCCTGTGTTTTAGTTGGTCATGCAAGCACCGACTGAAATTTATCTCTTTTTATTGGGATTGCGGCATGGTTTTTACGCTACATTTATCCTGTATTTTAATCAAAGTGGTGGCATGTTCTTTCGCTACAACATCTTATTTCTTTCATTAACCTTTGGATTTTAGTGAGTGGAATTCACAATATGTTCTTTCGTTGTGACTTCTTTTCTTATCAAATTCTGAGATGCCCAAGAGGTTGCTGACGGTATCTCAGCAAAGAGAAAATAAAAAAAATGTTGTGCACATCTGAGAGAGCTCACAACTCGTTAACAGCCATGATGTGTTAGCCACGGATGCTAGCACGATCCCAGTTACACACGCACACATAAAAAAAAAAAAAGTGATGATGAGTAATCCACTCCTTCACCAAGTCATGTTCCATTGCTTGGCATTCAAACACGGCATATTCAGGGCATCCGTTTGATGATGGTGCATACAGATTCGTCAAAAAAGAAAAAGAAAGGGGCATTACTCGACTATGATAATATGATATATTGGTCTGTTTGTAATAAATAAATCAAACATTGAGGTTCAGGAAAAAAATATAGGCGCTTCTACAACTGATAAATAATTCATCTACGCTAAAAAAAGAGAAGAACTAAAATATTTCTCATGACTCGAAAGTACATGCTGCGAAGAAATCAAGCAAAGAGCGGACATGCTTAGTAAGTCCCTCATCGTCCTGGTCATTTAACTCAGCAATAGCTTCTTCAAAATTCTGGAGTTGCTTTTGATTCTGGACAGAAGTGGTTTCCAGCTTAGATGCTAATACAGCAGTCTTTGCCAATCGATCTTTGTGTTGAGACAATCGACGAGATGCCTCCTCCTTCTTAAGAACCTCCTGAGCATGACGGTCGTCAACCTCCTCGAGTTGGGCAGTCAGTTTTGCTATTTGTGCTCGCAACGCCTGACCATCTGACGAGTGCTTCTGTAGCCTTTCATCATGAGAGGTGAGTTGCTTTTCAAGGTCTTCAGTGATTTGGATCATCAAGGAGTGCTTGGCAGCTACAGAATGGCTGGAAGCCTTCATGGTGTCAACGTGCTGGTTTATTTGGTCACGCTTTGCAAGAAGATTTGCAGCTAATGAGGCCGGTTCCTTGGAAAGGGCCCTTCTCAGAGCGTTGAATCCATCTATCAACCTCTGTATCTCGGGGGACGGGTGTTTGAACCATTCACCCCAAAGCTTCACATTGGCATCTATCTCCGAGATCACATCGTCTTTATTGAAGGGGCGTGTGCGAAGCTTACTCTGAAAACGATCAAGGTCTTGCCGGGCGTAATCTAGAAAACGCGCTGATAAGACGTCTGCGCCCTTTGGAAGGCACACACGTTGTTCCGCGTCAAATCCGCCATCGACATGCTCGTCCGCGACACGGCTGGTTGTGTTTACCCTCGTCTTGAGCAGGCTGACCACTTGCTCAATTTCTGAATATGTCCTCTCAGAGTCTGCAGCCGCTAGCTTGAGATTCTTGGGATTGACTAAAGAAGAAAAAAAAGTGAATTATATGTGAGAGCATATACAACCATAGCTTGACCATAACTAATTAAATATGGAGGAAAAAAAAACAATGAGTTACCTGCTTCTTCTATCCTTTTCTTCTTAGGCTCAGAAATATCCAGGGTGTCGCTCGCTTTTCGCTTGGAAGCATCAGTCGCCTCTGTGTTTACCATAGCCGAGTTCTTTCCCGTCGGGGAGGAAGGTGGGTGGTTGGACATGCTGAACATCCCCTTATCAGGCACAGACTCTAATGGTAGTGCTACAGATGTCCCCTGTGGCCCTGCAGTGGCGGTTTCCGAATCAATTTGTTGGCCTAATGTAGGTGCTGTTAATAAAGCAGGATCCTGCACTAATGGGTTGCCCATGTCTTCAGTTTGCTCGGAGCCCGTTTGTGCTAAAGCATTTTTGGTCGGGTCAAGAGTATTAGTCTTCTCAACTGAAGGCATGGATACCAAATTAGCTGATCCTCCGGCAGACAAATTCCATTCTTCAGAGAGCCCGTCTAGAATATGATCCAAAGAAAAGTCCCCCATTAAATCGGATGCACCTGTGAAGAGATAACCGAGGGGTCCTATGGGATCCGGAGGAGACGCTAATCCTTCCATTGAATATTCTGAGTTACATATTTCAGTATCAGCAATCGATTCTTCGCTATGTTCGGTTGATTGATCAGACCCTGCTGGTAAAGTTGATTCGGATGAAGCCGGAGAAGCTGCTTTTTTCTCTAAGTGCTCTAATACCACCTTGATATCTTTCCCTGGGCCACGCGCTGGCATGTTGGCAGATTTTTGTACGATAGGTGCATTTTCTACTGGAGTTCTTTCAGTATTCCCAATATCTGAAACAGTAGAAAAAGTAATGATAATAAAGAAGCATATATGGGGCTCGTATATATCAGAAATAGCATGGTACAAGAGGAAAGTTTAGTGTATAATATATCACCTGCAGTCACGGCAGTAGTTCCTCTTACCGAGGCCTCTCCAATAATCTGAGCATCTAAAAGGAACAAAATATGGTAACGTATATGAGTTCTGCATACTAGAATCTCAAAAGAAAAAATAGATACTGAAGCACAAATACATGAGTTTTTACCTGCATTGGCGTCAGCCACGTTGCGGATCGTATCAGGTATATGAACTTTATCACAAAAATATCCAGGGTCTCTGAGAAATCCGAAAGCCTTGTTGCACCAGAGAATGTAATTAAAAGAACGCATGGGATACCGCCTAATAGGCTGCGCGAAGAACATGTGACCGTCAGGACGCTCCAGGTGAGAGAGATGGCGTCGTGCACAAATTTGAAGTGACTCCCACCGGCTGAAGGGCTGATGACTCCGAAAGTTGTAGCAGTCAGGATCATGATCATCCCCATAAGGGTCAAAGTGTGGGATAACCTGATCACAATTAAACATCCGAGAAAAGCGGTGGGGGCAGTACACCAGATTGTAAAAATGCTCGCCTCGCCTATATGTGACGCCACCAGGACTACAGCTCATAAGTAGCTCCATGGCAGAAATAGAGATGGTGAAGGAAGAACCACGAGAGTGGGAGCGTTGATCTCCAATACAAATAGCCCGCCAAGCTTCAGGAAAACGTAATGAAGACCTGCCTAAAAAGTCCAGTGAGCACAAACCTTGGCCGTCTGCAGCAAAATCCCAGAAGAGATGATGTGCCTCATCTAGGCTCATTCGTCTAATGTCATTTGAATCTATGACAAACGGCGCATGTTTAACTGGGCAACGTCTAGAGATAGACGCATGGGCACTCTTAAGAAAAGAGCAGAACCAACCCATGATGAAATGGCCTGGAATGTAAAGTGAGCACTCGCTTGCTGATCTTGTTCCACCGGTGATGTTGTCGTGGGCATTGTCAAGACAGCGATATAAAAAGGCCAAACTGGCCACGCCAATGGCTCGGCGACCACCCTCCGCTATTACTAGTGCCATGTTGAATACCTCAGGACGAATGTACTGTCCAGCCTCCGTGGGAATGCAATACGTGCACAGCCAAGCTGCTATGAAAGCAGCTCTGTATACAGTCAAGGGATATACAATACGATACTGCAGTAGTTCCTCACCTAAAATAGCAACGGGGAGACCACCTCGAAGCTCCACTTTAAAACGCAACTTCTGAAGCAGAGGGTCTTTTGGGTCAGCAGAACCATCAGACATGAAATTTGCCCCAAAGGAATCAGCTCTCTCGTCGAAAAAATGATCCAGCCAATTAGACATAGTCACAAGGCCTGGTCCGGGTTGCATCTCTACCGGACATAAGCCAACATAAATGTTATAAAGAATTCTTAAATGAGGGCTGACATCAGAGGGAATGGGAATGAACTCTTCATAGAGGCGTCCGGTAATTGGTATGCCCATAGCATCAGAAATCGTATACAAGGGATATCCCATCTCCCCTTGGCTGGTAACTAAAGTATGGGCATCGACATTCCAATAAGTTAAGAATGCGGCAATCAGGGATGGGTCCACGTTGCAAGTGTAAAGGGAGGCTAACACTCCACGGAATATTCCAGTTCTCTTAAAAATGGCTCGGTCTTCGTCGTTCAAAATCATCATCCTCGCCCATATCAGCAGTTTCCAATGTATTGGAACATCAAGTCGAAGAAGCGGTGAACGGTTTTTAAACCATTTTGATGATGGGTGCTTGATAAATTTCTGAGCCAACGTCGAAGTGGACTTGGGCACGCTGTCACCTCCAGAAGAAGACTCCCATATGGGAGTAATACACACCATTTTGTCCATAATAAATTCCTGTACAGGGTCTCCCTTGGGTACATGTTGACGACCAAGGTAAGCACGCTCCTGCGTTGATAACCACTTCCTCGGAGTCGGGATACGACACTGTTTTCTCTTCTTCCGCTCTAGCCCAAGAACCTCATGAGCTGGGTCTATGACGAGTCTCTGACCCTGCCCAAGGTTCAGACAATTCGCCACTTGGGACCGGAAAGTACATCATCTTGTTTTTCTTCCGCTGCGGTTCGCACTCTAACAGCTCTGTGTCCGACATTGGGATCGGCATCTGCGAAGAAGTCGCTTCCCACTTGGGACATCACATCATCTTGTTTTTCTTCCACTGCGGTTCGCATTCTTAGGTTTATCAATCTTACCTGTTGCACTGGATTAGGTGCAGCGTTGTTAATAAGTTGACGCTGGTTGTGAGAGGCACCACGCTTAGAGGCTGGCATATCTTCGACATGACGGTCTCGGTGGCGGCCACCGGCGCTGCCGCTGGCCGGAGTCTGTCTCTTTGTTCCCGTCGCAGTGCGAGGACGGGGTGATCGTTTATGAGAAGTGTCATTACTCAAGGCTATGGCATCATTAAGCCTGGAGCTTCCTTGTCTAGTTCGTCTCTGAGCATTGTCTTGGTTCGCCGTGTGAGACCCCATCGGTTCACGAGCTACCTTTGCTGACAAGGATAAACAGACAAAGGATTTTTGTCTATGCTTTTTGGATCGTCTTGTTTGGGTGAACAGACATAGAAAAGAAAGAGGTTTTACTGGAGCTCACCTGACGATCGGCGACGAGAAGACCTTTCCTAAAAGGAAAAGTGTTTAGAACCCTGATTGCATAACCTTGACGGCCCCAATGGTGGCACCGTCAATTTATAGAATATAGGTTTTGCCTCCCACCAGAGTCCTACTCTTGGAGTATGTATCCCATACGATGAGCAGGTTAAGAGGAAGCTAACTCGTATCCCATACCTGTCCGGTTTTGACCCGATACACATGCAAGTAGTGGATAAACTGCATGCACACGTATATCCCCGAGTCGAGTCTCTGCTGCTTCGCGCACAAACTCAACTCGGCGGGGGGCATTTGTTCGAGGGTATTTTTATTTTAAGTTTACGTAAGTAATCTGAAGGTGCAAAAGAGTTTCCTATAAACTCATACGCCATCGTGCATAATAGACTAGAGAGGCCAAACGATCGTATTGGTGCTCGGAGCCGGTAGAATACGGAGCCTGATCAAGGTATAAGTAAAATTGCTATACGTATACCCTGGCAGTTTGACAATTGGTTATCCGTACTGACATAGCTACCCAAGGCGATCAAGCATCCAGTAGATTACGATTTGCCGGTTAATCAGACTCGGTTGGAGATAAACCGCGTAAAGCTAGAGATAAAGAAAGAGATAAACATGCTCACAACAGGGAGATACGTGCGCAGCTTTATCTCCAACTTAAAACGGAAGTTTGTTCCACGGATCTCGGAAGCACCGAACGAACTCCTGGCGGCGCACGTAGAAGGCTGCCTGCAACTCATTGCCCTAATCCCGGCCTATATAAACAAGCAAAGGTTGTACGTGCGGGGGTTCCGAAACAGCTCACGCGACCACGCCGCCAGTTCCGCAGAAGGAGAGCTCACGCAAACCACGCCGCCGCCGCACGCTGCAGAGAGACTCCAAGACGCCGCCAGGCTGCGCTGAGTCCAAGCCGCGTATACGCATCATCACGCTTCCGCTGCGAACGCCGACGACAACGCTCCGGTTCTGCACTGCAGGAGGAAGACTAAGCGAAGACTAAGCGAAGACTAATCGAAGACTAATTGAAGACTTAATCTACGCTCTTCATCAGGCAACGATGGCCTCGTTCGAGTCCGGCGTCGTCTTCCCCGCGCATATGACTCGAGGTGAGCAGTTTGTTTCGGCATGAATCAAACAAGTTACTACAGGCTCGAGAGGTGCAGAAGGTCTACGACTGTTCCGAGAGATTTTGCCCAATCACGGATGCACTTCACCTATATGGTGTCGTTGATTCCGTCGTTGTTGCCGCCACCAAGATTATAAAAATCAGTTGAAGACACGCCTATGATCCTATGGAGAAAAAGGCAGGAGGTCCCAGAGAAAATCAAGAGTCAATCTTGCGAAGCAAGATCATGCAAGATGACCACTTATTTATGATCAAGATTAATGACGCCGGAAGGCTCGTCAAAGTTGCTCTAATCTCACGCGTTGTGAGAGCAAGCCTCATATATGCTGAATATTCAAGCTTGCGATCATCATCCAAGCAAAATACTGAGATGCTATTTGTACATGTAGCACTAGTATAAAATACTAATGTATGTCTAGCACCGACAAGGCTAGACGACACTTTGGCCAGATAATTAATGACAAGGTGTAAGTCATACTCCACCAACATGTCCATCCTAGACGGATCGAACACATCGTTGCCGGGTACCGACGAGGCAAAGGCGACCCTTTCGTTCGAGTTAATGAAGATTGGCGTATATATGACTGGGCACCGACGAGGCGAAAGTCACCCCCTTCATTAATATTTACACCGTCTACATTCGACATGGCGATGGCATAATGCATGACTGAGTTGGCAATACCAAAGTCATTATCATCATACGTATTTCCACGTGTAGCTTGTATATGAACGAGCTACACTTCATATGAAGACACGACCATTACACGCAGCTTAATCGGAGGTGTTCTATAGACTCGCTCTATAGATGTAATTAACCGGCCGTGCCCTATAAGGCCCCGGGAATCGGCGAACTACACAATCTCTCCAGTTAGATATCTCCTTAAGCAATGACGCAGAAGACGAAGGAAGACAAAGTCATGTGAACTGTGTATTTTGTAATATGTGATTAATAAAATATATGGTTCCTCGCTACACGTTTTGTATGTGTACCGTTTTAGCATTTTTGTCTTCATTTTGTTTTCACAAACACCCTTGTTTCTTTCATGTGTCTCTAAAGCAAGTTATTTAGACAAGATTTCAGATATTAAAGTGACATTTTAAACACCGATTGATCTTAAGACTCATAAAACTATCGTGAATGTAATTTTGTCAACAGATGTCACCTGCAATTGAACTTTATATCACAAGACTTGACCTTGCAGAAGAGCATGACGAATCACTTTACTCATACGGGGTAATAAAAGGCGTCATGTCAAATTGGCCATTGGGCACGTTATATGCTACTATAGCTCATATAGCCAGTGGGCTATTAAGATGACTAAAAATTTAAGAGAGGCACCAATACTAGAAATTAGGAGTATTAAATATAGACTAAGTACACAACTATTTAGTCATGCCATATCGCATATTTGAATATAAATTAGGAGTATTAAATATAGACTAAGCTCAAAACTAATTGTAGGAGATGAAGACTAATTTGTGAGATGGGTCTATTAAGCCTAATTAGTCCATAATTTGATAACGCAGTACTACAATAACCATTTATTAATGAAGGGTTTATTAGGCTGAATAGATGTACCTCCTAAATTAGTATTATGTATGTGTAATTAGTTTAATAATGAGCTCATGTTTAGTCCTCTTAATTTATAGTCAAACATTCGATGTGATAGTACAAAAGTTTTGCCCCAAAAAAAGAAACAACCCTAAATAGAGAGTTATCAAAATATTCACGAAGGTTGGATGGGGCTTGCACCCCTCCCCACCTAAGGGCATGTTTTGGGGAGCGGTAGCTTTTATGCCTGTTCTACAAGCAGCGGTTTGGAAAAAGCTCGAGCGTGCTAACGATGAGGTTGACCTAGCGGAGGGAATGACCGGATGCGGTGGAAAAGCTAGCTCAAAAGCGGCCTGACATCACTTATCTTCTTTTAGTACAATCGAACCCAATAGCACTTCTAGACGGTTTTGCCATCGAACCATTTGAGGGAGCTTTTTGACTTCTCCACCTAGCTGGAGAAGCAAAGACTGAATAATGCTCTCCGAGACATGGGGGCTAACCACTTTAGCATGGTTAGAAAATAGAATGCTTTGCATCCCCTCCTGGCGCTAACTGCCCTGCACCTATAGCGACGGCGACGGTGGCCACTCACCGACAAGTGGCGGCCTAGGCGGTTGTCCGGCTGGCCTGGGCACGGCCGCGAGCCGACTCATGTCCGCAGGTCGCAGAGGCACATTGGTAGGGCCGCACGCCGTACGGCAGCAGCGCTGCGCGGCGGCAGCGCGGGGCTGGAGGCAGGGCGGCACGACGCGACGCGCGAGCGACTAGCCGAAGGCCGAGCCGCGGGACCGTGGGGAGTGGGGACAACACATGACGGTGCCTCGCTCGATGTGGAGCAGGGCGGTGGCGGTGGTCGCGTATGGTTCAGCGAATCAGGGCGCAGCCGGGCTGGTGGGGGGATTTCGGTCGGATTGGCCGATTTTTCTGTTGGGCCGGCTTTAGAGAGAGGGTAATGAGGCTCTATTTGTGTAAATGGGCTTCTTTTTTGTCAGACTCTGTTTTCTTTTTCTTTGTTATTACTTATACATAAAAAAACTCTCTCTATACATATTTTTTTCTCAAAATAATGGGTATTCAACTAAATTTTTTTTGGATAATGGAAACTGTTTACAAGTTCCCGGCCTCTGCACAGCACGTAGCCCAGATTTGTTTTTATTTTGATTATTACAAAAAAGAGTCAATCTCCGATTGACAAGAAGAGCTACAAAAAATATTAAGGAGGACCAAGTCTATTATTAAATCTCCAACCGTGAGAGGCAAAAAATTCCAATGCCGCAACCTCCATTGCCGCACTGACTCCTCTTAGCCGGTCTCTGGCCTCCTCAGGCTGTAGCAGCGCCCAGTACCGCAACCAATAAGCTCCTCTGAATAGTGCCTGCATAAACGATGTGTATCTTATATTATCAAAGCAAATCTCATTCCTACATCGCCAAATTGCCCAGCACATGGCAGCCACTCCTCCTAGAATTATATTTCGCTTGCCCGAATTAAAATTAGCAAGCCAATCCCCTGCAATATGGGTTAAAGATCTAGGTGGGCTAAGACCTGTAGCTATTTCAACTACTCTCCAAATGGTTTTGGCATGGTGACAGTCAAAGAATAAGTGCTGAATAGTTTCATTGCAATTACAGAAACAACACTTTTGACTCCCCTTCCAATTACGTTTAGCTAAGTTGTCCTTGGTTAAAATGACCCCCTTAGCAAGAAACCATAGGAAAATTTTAATCTTTGTCGGTAGTTTCAACTTCCAAATTAACTTATGTCGAAAAGGAGTGTCTTGGTTCATAAGAAGTAAATACATCGATCGGGTAGAAAATTGGCCGGCCCTATGTAACTTCCATGACACTGTATCCATTTCCTTAGTTAAATTGAAATTAGAGATCAGTAAGCTTAACCCCTATAGTGACCCGCCCCTGCCTCCAGGTAGTTGGAGAAGCAAAGACTGAAAAAGCTCTCCGAGACACAGGGCTAGTCATAGTTTAGTCGATTTACTCCTGATAGACTAATCACCTTGAGTGTTTAACAGCAAGGGTACCTAAACCGCAATTAAATGCGAAGAAGTCCACCACCCATAAGGCCATAAACAAAAAGGGAAAAAATCGATTCTCGAGTCCTGACGGTGTATGCGCCAGTCAACCGATGGAAATGTATATTCGTGTGCAAACAATTCTTGATCAGAGTCAATGCATAGTTTATACCTGCACACGTACGTAGCGAGAGGCAGAGCTGATATCGCGTGCGTGCATCCGTGCAGCGCATCAAATCATCGTGAGGCAGCAGGTGCCATTGGCAAAAAGGACGGATTCGCTGGCACGCCACGCGACGCTCCTCTTCCCTGCTGGTCCAGCTCCAACATGGTCGTCCGTGTCCCATGCTGCCAAGCCAAACCCAGCCTGGAAACGGCGGAGTTGCTGCACGACCACGCGGACGGGACGAGCGCACAACGTCTCGTGCGCACACTGCAAAAGGGAGACCTACCTAGCAACACCTTCACGTCCTACGCATATCTATGAATGAGACGGTGCAAAAGGCAGCAGTGTAGCCGTACTCTCCTACTGGCATGCTTGTTCTCCTTTTTTTTTCTTTTTTTTCCGTGGAGTACATCTGTAGCACTGTTACGATGTTATTATAGCCACAAAATACACTAAGTACCGGTACCAGTAGTACTATAACCAAACAAAGGTGTTGTTTATACATTGTCAATGTCGCCTCACCAGCTCAGCGGTACAGTGGTAGGTTAATCCAGCCGGCCATTTAGCTGTATAATTTTTGGTACTACACAACTCGAAAGGTATACTACTGGAAACCGAAATATCCCTGTGTGTAACGGCGAACGCACAGGAATTTAAAATATTACCCTATGAGTCCGCACGTAACCCACAGGGAAAAAGCTAACACACAAGAAAATGTGCCGTTACCCTGACGAGTGCCAATTGCACACAAGGAAATAGATATCCCTGTGCGGCAGCACAATACTCACAGGGAATAATGAAATTATCTTGTCGGTGGCATCATACCTACAAGGAAAAGCACTACAGGAAAATGGACTCCCGCCACAATGGCATCATACATATTGGTCTGGGCGTACTTTTTTCCCCTCCCGCGTCATTCCCTTATTAGGCGCGAAAGTTTTTCCCGTCCCGCGCGAACCTGCTATCTTCATATTTTTTTTTGTTATTTGGTGGGACCCACAGTGTTGGGTGACAAAATCCCCTTGCAGCCCGTTCTCTCTACACCTCACGCATATACCTGCCATAAACAAAAAAGAAAAAAGAAAAACTCTCGCATCTCTCCAACCTCACGCAGCCTGCCGCCGCCACCAAGACTCACGGCCGCAGCACAATCTCGCCGTCGTCGTTGCTGCCGCCGCCGTCCAGATCTTGCCGTGTGCAGCCTCCTGCCTCCATCCACACTCGCCGCTCGCAGCCTCCCGCCACCAGCACAATCTCGCCGTCGTCGTTGTTGCCGCCGCCGTTCGCATCTCGCTCAGTCGTGCATCCTGCCGCCGCTGCTGCTCACATCTTGCCGCGTGCACGCCTCCAGCTATGGCTCCCACCTGACCCGGAGCCCTCTCTCTTCTGTCACTGCCGCGCCGCTCCCGTCGATTCGCTGGAGCAAACTGCTGCCGTCGGCTCGTCGGAGCAAATGTCCTGCCCGCCTCCTAATCTCAAATAGTCTGCGCGCGACCCGCTTCCACAACCACACATTGAAGGTATTTGTGCTAATGTCTAAGTAATCAGATGTGTGTGCTAATCTAAGTTTTCATGTGTGTCTGCTATATTTTCATTCTATAAATTCTTGTTTTGTCACATGTCAGTATGTAGGGAGTAGGGAGAATATATTAGTTGACCACTTGCCACATTTTTGTTTTGTATATGCAGCAATTTTGAGACTCAATATCAAATACTTGACAGCTTGAGAGAAAGTGTGAGCAGGGATTCTTGGTAATTGATTTAGGATTATTTGTTATATATTCACTTGTACATTTCAAGTAATTTAATTGACTCTTGTCTCGCAGCGATGAGTTAATTTGGTGTGAAATGAGTTGAGGACTATTGGAGCAGATGCATTGGACTTTTGTGACCGTTGAGCACCTGTGATTGACTTTGTGACTCAAGGTAAACTTCTTATTCTTGTAGCCATTTATGATTTATGGTGTTGCACTGAACTTGGTTGTTGGTGATATATAGATAAATCTGCTTGATGCATTTGTGTTGTTTTTGTGCTACATAGATAATTTGACTTCACATAAGTAGATTAAATGTCACACCGTTCCTGGATGTATAGTGGCTGGCAGCGTGGTAAAGCTCCCTCTAATGAATGGATTGAATTGACCACTCAGTTTTTGAATCATGCATTCTCCTGTCCTGGTGTTGCTGAAAATAATAAGATTAAGTGTCCTTGTGGCATGTGTCGAAACTACTTTAGGCATGAAAGGAATACCATAGAGCTGCACTTGTGCAAGAATGGATACAGGGAAGGTTATGAAATATGGACAGAACATGGTGAACGACCTCTTATGAATGAGGAATGTTATAGCACAATAAATGAGGAGGGTTTTGATGAGACTGATCGAATGGATCAAATGTTGGTTGATCTAGCCGGAGACAATCCACCTGCAATAGATGTTGAACCAACCGCGTATGCCCAAGCCTTCTATAGGATGGTAGCTAGTGCAGATGAATTGGTGCATGAGAACACAACTCACTCATCCTTGTCTGCTATTGCGCGTTTGCTTGCAGCCAAGTCACGATACAACATGTCAATTGCTGAATATGATGATATCTTAGAGATAATACATGAGCTTCTTCCTCCAAATTCTAAGCTAGCAAAAAACTTCTACAACTCAAGGAAACTCTTAGAGGGTCTTGGTATGCCATATGTGAAAATTGATGTGTGTTATAACAATTGCATGCTTTTCTACAAAGAAAATCAGAATAAAGAAAAATGTGACTTTTGTAATGAAAATCGATATAAGGAAGGTCATAGCAAAGTTCCACGCAAAGTTTTACATTATCTTCCCATAACAGAAAGACTTCAACGGTTGTATGCACATAAGGACATTGCAAAGCTGATGAGGTCACATAGTCCCTCAAAATGTGGTAAGATGGTGCACCCTTGTGATGGAGAAGCTTGGCAGCAATTTGATGAGGACTTCCCGAGTTTGCTAGTGATAGAAGAAATGTAAGACTTTGTGTAGCAACTGACGGTTTTCAACCATTCGATACTTCTGCTGCCTATTCTTGTTGGCCTGTGTTTGTGACCCCATTAAATCTGCCCCCTGGTACACTTTTAAGGCCTGAATACATATTCCTGGCCCTTGTTGTTCCTGGTCCTGAGCATCCTGGAAGAAAGTTGAACATTCTAATGCAACCATTAGTTGATGAATTTCAGAAATTATGGGATGTGGGGGTCAAAACATGGGATGCTTCGCTAAAGCAAGAATTTACAATGAAGGCAATGTATCTTTGGTCTGTACATGACTTTGTTGCTTATGGGGATTTTTCTGGCTGGAGCACCCATGGAAGATTGGCATGCCCCTATGGATATGATTGCCGAGGTTTCACACTCCGCCATGGTCGTAAGCCTTGCTGGTTTGATTGTCATAGGCGCTACCTACCTAAGGATCACGTCTTTAGGAAACAAGCTAACTCATTTCGGAAGAACACAAAGGTGTTTGATGATCCACCTAGACGCTTAACAGGGGAAGAAATCCAAGCTGAAGTGGAGAAATTTGCCGGTGATACAGAACACTTTGGCAAATTGCACAATTGGATACTTATAAATTGCTTTAGACAACTTTCGTACTTTCGTAAGTTAAAGCTCCCACATAACATTGATCTGATGCACAATGAAATGAACATGTGCCAAGCTGTATGGAATACATGCTGTGACATACCGGATAAGACAAAAGATAATGTGAAAGCTAGGCTAGATTTAGCAGAAATTTGTAACCGGCCTTCGCTGAATTTGGTGGAAAAGCCCAATGAAAAGTGGGTCAAGCCAAGAGCTCCATTCTGTGTTAGCAAGGAGGACAAGGCAATAATCCTGAAATGGTTCCAAGGTTTGAAGTTTCCTGATGCATATGCAGCCAATTTAAGACGTGGTGTTAATCTGCTACAGAAAAAACTTTTTGGCTTAAAAAGTCATGACTATCACATCTTGATGGAACGGTTGCTCCCTGTTGTGTTTCGTGGATTTCTACCAGATAATGTATGGCGCTGTTTGGCTGAGCTCAGCTTTTTCTATCGGCAGTTGTGTGCCAAAGAGCTTAGCAAAGATGTTGTCCGCTCACTTGAAGATAATGTCGCTGTTCTTATTTGCAAATTGGAAAAAATCTTTCCTCCAGGTTTCTTCAATCCTATGCAACATTTGATTATACATCTTCCATATGAGGCACGATTAGGAGGACCTGTTTTAGCACGTTGGAGTTATGCGTATGAGAGGTATGCAAATCTACTAACCTGTTATGGAACATTGTTGTTCACAATCCATAATGTTATTATGTATAATACATTGATTTTACTTTATAGGTGTATCCAAAAACTTAGGAAGAAAGTAAGAAATAGAGCACGTGTTGAGGCTAGTATTGTTGAGGCATGTCTAATTGAAGAAGCTACAAACCATCTTAGTTTGTATTTTAAATCCAATGCTCCTTCGATTAAGAACAAGATTCCTCGATATGATGATGGTGCATCTACATTTCAAAGTCCATGTGATCTTGAAATTTTCAAATGTTCGGGTCGATGCATCAGCCCACGGTGTACTCGTGAACTCTCAAAAGAGGAGTATCGGGCTGCTTTCCTGTACATATTGACAAACATACCAGAGATGGATGATTTTTTCAAGTATGTTCCTTAACTAACATGAACAAATTCTTTTTAATTAACTATTTGAACATAAAAATTCATAACGGTAAATCTGTTGTAGAAATTTTGACAAAGAGCAGTGGAAGAGCAAGGTTGTTCCTAGTGAACAACAACTCCGTGATTTAAGGTTAAATGGTTGGAAAAGTCGTCGTGGCCTGCAACATGGTCCTAATTTTTTTGATTGGTTCAGACAACAAGTAATGTCCTCATCCACTGATTAGTGCATTTATTAAACTTTCATTAACATTAAGAATTTAACATAGGCATTCCTCTTTTATTTCAGTGCATGAAAACAACTAGCATTCATAATGCTTTACGGCAAATGTCTTATGGTTTCTGCACTCGAGTTACTTGCTATGGGTGTTATGATATCAATGGATATAGGTTTCGTTCTGAGAAATATGAGATTGGAAAACCTGGTTTAACTACAGTCAATAGTGGTGTTTGTGTAACTTCTTATGATGAAAGCGGCAATATTCTTGAGTATTATGGGGTCATAGAAGACATCTTAAAGATTCAGTGGGAAGGAGATATGAAACTAGAGTTGGTTTTATTTTATTGCCGCTGGTTTGATCCAACATCAAATGGTGTGAGACGTACTGAGGATATTGGCTTGGTCGAGATTAAGCATGCATCCAGATTATCAAATTTTGATCCATTTGTGATGGCTAGTCAGGTTACTCAGGTTTATTATCTGTCTTATCCATGTCCTAGTCGAGATCTATCTCCATGGTGGGTTGTGTACAAAGTTGCTCCACATGGATGTGTACCTGTAGATGATAGTAGCGAGTCCACTCAGGAAGTACCAATGCAAGATGTATACCAAGAGAGTGGATTGGATGGCAACTTTGTTATTGATTTAACAGAAGCTTTGAACGACTCTTTAAATGCATTGGAGCCAGATGAGATTACAGACCCTAAAGACTTGGAAACAATAGAGACACGAGCTGTTGTGGAGGAAGATGAAGACGCAATTGAGGAAGAGGATGAAACTGAAAGTATAGGGGAAGATCAAGAAGCAATTGATGAAGGGGATGAAGGGGCTTATTATGATCCAAATGATTTCTGAATATGCAGTCAAGAATATGAATTGTTTACTGCTGCTTGTTTTCAATTTCCTATTGTATTATTACATCTGAACATTTTATTATTGACTAATGTAATATTATCGAACTACTTGTCTTTTGTTGTTCACGATTGTATTATTGTTAAACCTGTCATGATCTTTCTTCTTAGATATTTGCTGCAATTTTAATCAATTTGGATATATGTCTTATATTTTGTATTGCTCTAGTTGATCTAACATGCATCATCTTTTAATGCAGATGGCACGTGGCTTTTGTCACACTCGCAGAAATTGTCGTGCTGATAGGAATGCCTCCCAAAGGACTGTTGCTCCTGGTACAACCACTTCTCAAGATGACTCCCAAAGGACTGCTGCTCCTGGTACAACCACTTCTCAAAATGACTCCCAAAGGACTGCTGCTCCTGGTATAACCACTTCTCAAGATGACTCCCAAAGGACTGCTGCTCCATCTGAAACAGAGCCATCCCAACGAAGAGGAAGGAAAATGTTGTGTGAAACAAAATTGAAAATGCCTGTTCGTGGTGCCAAGGTGGCTCTTCTACCAAGTGGTGACATGTGAGTAGAGTTTTTCTATCTCATTCTTTCTGTAAACTTATTGGATTATGTGACATCACATTTATTTGTATATAGGCAATTTACATATGTAAACTTTAAGCCTCTCTACAAATATACATCTCAACTCGGGGTCATTCTCAAGAGGGAGTACCCAGGTGTTGTTGAGGACAAAGATCAAGACGGTTTGGTTTTGCGAATGCGTGCAGCTACTGATTGGGCTGACTATTTTCTAATTGAGGATGACTTGGGTTTGACAAGTGGAGATCGAGTACTTTCTGAATTCTGGGTAAGTATCCTGTAATTGCTAGTTTATATATTAATATACTACACTTGTCTTTTGAATCACTAAAGATAAATCTGTTGGTACATGTTTTGACTGCAGCGCTTGTTTGAGGTGACAAATGAAGATCGAGAAGAGGCAAACCGTGTGCTGGACAACTATCTGAAGAAAAGGGTGAGAGACATGATCTATGCAGCTCGAGTGGATGCTGTAAAGTGTTATTATTGGAAGAAGCACAACCAAAAACTTGATGATACCTCAGCCCGTCCGATGGAGCTTGAATATGAACAATACAAGGATGGCCAGCTGTGGTGGTGCAACGATACGGTGTGGCCGTACCTTTGTCGTTATTGGTGCTCAACTGAATTCTTGAAAAAAAGAAAGAGAGGCCAAGAATCTCGCTTGAGTTGTGAAGACCCAGCTCAAAATCGTGGAGGTTCTAGACCATTTTCAGAAACACAACAACTGCTGGTACGATTATATACATATTTTTAGTTAATCTATACAATTGTTGAAGCACATTCTATATATTTTCTGAAATATGACTCCATACATATTTTTAGTTCCCTGCAAGTAGAAATGAATATAAGTTTTATTTATTACCTCAATCAGCCTTTTCATCTTTGCAGGGAGCTCTCTTTGGACCAGAAAAGGCAACATAACTAAATACGTATGCAGTGATGAAATCTGGTATGAAAAGTGTGAATGCTAGTGGTAGTAATGGTCCCATCAGGAGCAACAAAGCACAGAAGCGCATTGTATGCTTAATATGCTTTTGCCTTACCATTTATTTGCATCTATGGTAGAAAACAGTTAACTGAGTAAACAAATTATTTGCAGGATGACTACATAGCTGGTGTTCGAAAAATTGCACATCCAGAAGGAGGTGAAGAGCATGAAAATATGGAAGATGAAGAGCTAGAGCAAGAGCCTATGTTGAATGGGCAAGTGTTATATGAACTGTCTGGAGGCACACCTCATGGTCGTGTAGCCATAGGTTATGGCGCTGTGAGAGCTGCAGATGTTAGGGCAGCTGCCAAGGAGAAAGATGTTAGGCCATCAAATTCAGTTTCAATGCAGACCATGGTCCGGGAAAATGCATATTTACGCCAAGGGCTACGCGAAGAGAGAGGTGAAAATGCAAGGTTGCGACAGCAGAGCCAACTAGCTACAACCTTACTTCTGGTACATGTTTAATTCAATTTTCTACAACTAGTGAAGGTTTATTACTGTATCGATTAATTGTACTTATACTAATACTTGCAGGGACTTTATCGGGAGTTAGGAAAAGAAATACCAGCAGAAGCGCAACAATTTCTATCTCCATCCCAAGAAAATGTGAGTAAATAGCATTCGCATTCTTTTGTATCCAACAATTGCAACTAGAAACTGTTTCCGTAGTGCTGCTCTATGTGTTAAGTATCTTTCCATCTCTATACTTGTTTATGTCTTGAACGAATGCTCAAGGAAATTTCTTTTTAGTTGCCCTGTGAACCTAATACCAATGCTAAAACAACAAATATTTATGTTCCTATGTGAGCCAATAAATTTAGGATCATCTCATTTGCTGATTCTAAGTAATATTCACATGCAGGTGACAGGATCATCTCATGCCGGATCTGATGATGGTGATGACACCATGGTTTGACTAGCAATTGAAGTAGAAACCATGATTTCTAGTGATGGAGTCAGCACTGATCATTTTCAAGCTAAATGATGTGTTGTAGTTGCAACTTTTGAAGAGTTGGGTCTAGATGATTGCTCACTCTTAGGTTAGTATATGTGCTAACTGCTAGTATATATTTTGGTATGTGGCCTAAGCATATATGTTGGTATGTGGCCTTGGTGTATATGTTGGTACGTGGCCTTGCCTGAATCAAAGTCATGTTGAATGTTATGGCTATTTCGAACTGCTCTCCTTTTGTGTGCCCATGGGTGTTGTATTCACATTATGATGCCAAACGTTTGGGACATAATATCCATATATGTGTGTAATATTTGTGAACTCTGTGTACTGTCTGGACATGTGGCCTCTTATGTTGATTGTTGATTGAAATGTGTATTTTGTGTAATGGGAAATTTAAGCAAAATGGATGTGGCTAATACTTTCATGTCCAGATGTTCTTCATTTCCTTGACGGTTGCTGCACAGGGAAATTGCATCGGTTTAATAAATCATAGATTTTCCCTGACAATACTAAAATATCAGGGAAATAAGGTAATAGTCTTGACGGCAAGGACAACACAGGGATAAGTATTTCCCTGACGGTGTCCTTTGACAGGGAAAGAGGTTTTAAATCTGGTTTGGAAACTTTGGCTTGAGGGCTAGCCGACAGGGCTGACCGTCAGGGAAATAATCTCTGTCGGTTTACCGTCAGGGAATTGGATTTTCCCTGTCGTTATATCCCTGACGGTTATTTCCTGACGGGACGCCGACAGAGATAATTTCCCTGTGCGTTTTTTGTATTTCCCTGACGGTTTCTGGCACACAGAGATATTCCGGTTTCCAGTAGACATATCAATGTTTCATACTCCATTTTAGAGTAGACATATCAACCTCCATTTTAGAGTCGTCTAAAAAAACCCTCCAATTTAGAACACACATATATTTCCAGTTTTCATAATCTACTACTTGGAATAAGTAATAACATGTTATGTGTTGACTGGACTATATATATATATGATCGGTCCTTTTTTCTTTAATTAAGCACAATACGAGCGTAGACATTCATATACATGTACAAGCACTCGTCCATTTGCACGCCACACATCCTACTCTTATGAGCAACTCTGAAAGACTGAACCGGCTTAATCTTGATATTCACAAATTGGTGTCTAATTATCGATGGGAACGTCGCCTTTCACTAAAAGAATAATTGCATATACATTTAACATTTGTGTCAAATTTAAGGTTTAAACCCGGTGAATTGGTTCCACCAATGCTCAGTTTGCACTTTTCATACATGGTTGATTTCCTTTACCCCCAACAGTTGTCAGTTGAGAATGAACTGGAGTATCCACGTACATAATCCAACGCGCACAGTTGTTTACTTAGGACCTGACCGGCCGGCACTTTTGAAATAAAAATTGTACTAAACACTAGCAGCAAACAGTTGCTTGTGCATTCACACGAATGGGCGCACGCACTGGATTCCCTCCGTCAGCTAATTAACCGAGGAGCACCAATCATATCATGTGCGCTTTGAACCTAACGACGACACGGCCGCCTGCAGATCCCCTTGATGCCGCCACCGCTCGATTAAAATCTGCTCGAATTAGTACTATAATAGCACGCAGACCGGCCACTGCCGATGATAAACAAAACTCGCGGCCGCTTGGCTCTTCTTCAAAGGCGACCGTCCGGCAGAATCATTGCAGACCATCCGGCACAAGCAAATTAGGACTAAAAGAAGCTGACCGCACAAGCAAAGCTAGTCCGACAAAATATCCCAACGTGCCAGTTAATTAGCTATTGCAAATACTCTCACACAATAGCTTAATTGGATTAGTGAACACATTTGATCTCACCGGCATTGATTATCATGCAAGCATTTAGGAGCCTATTAATTAGCCGACGATTAGCTTAGCGTTTGCTCTTGGCCACTGGATGCTGGAGTGCTGGTTCACCTAAATATTCCGTCTCTTTTCGCCCAACTCCAGCTGGGACCGTGCTTTATGTTGCAATCGGCTCCCAGAATCATTCCGGGAAGAAGTCCTGGATGGACGTGTAACCAGCTCTGAACCAGGTCGTAGCTTGATCCTTAATGTGTGCGACTATTTGGTGTGCCGATCTATGTTGTTTCCCACAACTCCCATGTGACCAGAGCGACCGTTGTATCGAACCCCTTGTGCAGGCCACATTTTGGAGTCTCTTTCTGGCCGTAAGCCACCAGTTAGCTAGTTGATCATGTTGCCCCGGTAGGAGCTGGTGGTTTGTCGTCGGTCGGAATGCCCTGAGCCACACTTCTCTGCTATAGGGGCATGTTAGAACCAGGTGGTCCGTTGATTCGAGTACCTGATCGTAGAAGGTGCATTGACCTAAGGCACCCAAACCATGGCGGAGCCGGCGTTCCGAAGTCCAACAGCGACCCAGAAGCGCTAGCCACAGGAAGAATTTTGTCCTTGGTGGTGCTTGCATCTCTGATAGCTCTCGGGCGCCAGCGATGCCCTGCTGGCCCAGGAAGAAGGCCTGGTATGCTGATGATGAGGAGTACTGTCCCGACGCAGTCCCACATCAGTGCATGCTGTCTGGGATACCCTTCGTTATTTGCGTTTCCTGAACAAGGTCATGAAGCTGGAGGAATTGATGTATCAGTCTGGCGTCCGTGATGTCGTCAACCCAGCAGTCGTTTCGTAGGGCGTCATGCGCGCGATGCAGTGACTCCGTTTTGTACACTACCGGGGCAATTTGTTTGACCGAGAGACCGTTGAGCATGCATTCGCCGTCGTCCACACATGCCAGGGCCTACGCACAATGTACGCCAGCGTAGCGCATGCGCGTCCCGAAGCGATCCAACCTGCCGTTCATTCCCGCTCGCGACGAGGCGTATGACAAGCCCTCGTGCAGCCCGATGTCGATTTCAGCGGACAACCGCCCGACATGGTTAGTTTTTTCTTTGAGACAATCATGGTTAGAGTTGAAGTAAAGTAATCGGGGAATTTGGAGGAAGGGGATGAGCACGGTAGAAGGAATACGATGAGCCGGTTGGAATCGTAATATAGGGGCGGATGCGGCTTAGGTGCTCCCGTCTGCGTGCTCCCGCTACGTGACACAATTTCATTGGTACTCCTTAGTTTCTGGGCCCAACAAGGCAAGGGCCGTTCGTTCACATGTAACGGCGTTTGTTCTTTCTCACTCGTGGATCCGTTTGTTCTTTCCCCATTCCTCATTGTTAATCCTTCAATTCAGAAGTTCGGGACTGACGATTTGGATGGGAATCTACACGATTCATCAAGGAAAACTTGATCCAGGGTTCAATCCGTCTCGTATTTGAGTGGGATCTCTTATATTTGAGGTTGCATCGTCCACTTTGATTTGAGACGGATGAGAATAATTACTGACGTTGCCTGTTCAAATCCACAGGCGTTGAGGTGTAATTTGATTTGTGTGATCCATGGCTTCATCTCGGAGGAGGCTGTTCGAGGTGAGCAGCGGAAAAGGAGACTCAAGTCTGCGTACACGAGCATGGGCAACCTTCAGGATGGCGTGCATATTCGTCAAGGTGGAGTTTGTTGGATTTATGTCGAATATGTGTACAAAAGTCGGTTACAAATTGGACTTGAGTCGTATTAGGTGGACAGGGGTGGACATGGATAGAGTTTGTGTCGGACTTGTATTCCCGGGCTCATATATACGTAGGGGCACCACCGTTGTAACCGCAAGAGACGACAGATGTAGTAGACAAGGGGTGAAGGAGGCCGAGAGAGGCGTGCCCTAGCGGCAGCCAGGTCGTGTGTCGGTATACTCCTGGATGTCCGTATTGCTACAGTTATTATGGGGAGGAGCGCCCGTAGTCATGCCTCGAGGATGTAGGCACATCGCTGAACCTCGTACAAAACATCGTGTTTTGGCGTCTCTCTCGTTTCGTGATCTTGTGTTCTTGGCTTGATGATTCTAGGGAATAGCTTCCGCGATTGGTTTTCTAACGGAGGACATCGAGTTGATTCATGTCAAACATGGATTCATCTCGGGTGTGAAAGCGCTTCGATTCGAGGTCAAGACAGTTTTTCAATAGGCGAATGAAGATGATTGACGCACAATGAACTCCGTCACCAAGGAAACGTAACGCTGTTACTTGATGTCATCGAGTCCTTGGCAAAAAAAAACAGAGAACCAATCACAAACAGCCACGTCGTGGGAGCAGGCACGGGAGCACAAGGTCGGGAGCAGGGAAGCCGCGTCCTGCAAATAGTACCTGACGGAATCAACGGGGATGGGTCTTTGGGAAGAAAAGTTGAAACGGATGGTTGAAAAGGAAATTCAAAAATTTTAGCGGGCAACAAGGAAGTTGAAATTTTTTTTGGATATGGCTGAGATAAGGAATTTGCTCTTTTAGAAATGGACATTTCTAGTAGCGATTGTGTAGTAGTGGATAATATGGCGTTATATATATGGCCATTTTTTTTATCAATTACTTGAGGTCTCTTTTGTAGTAATGAATGTATGTGTAAAACGGAAACCGATAAGAATTAAAATATACATACAATGCAATACTTTTTATTGAACAAAATTATTGTCATAGATTTCCACATCATGATCCGCCTACATGCATCTGATCAGGGCTGGGTAGGCAGCAGCAGCTGGATCCCCTAGCCTGTTGGGTGCACACACCACTAACAAATCTCTGTTTTGCGCACCAGCTGCGGCACCATGGAATATTGCCCGGAATATTGCACCTCCCATTAAGCAGAATGCATCCTGCAAAGTGGAAAAACAATACAATTGATTAGATGCAACTGTCGTGGTGATATCCAAACTCATATAAGAATAAGGTGGGAATATGGGTACGCAACTGTCTGCTAGCGTCGGACAGGGTGACAAGGTGACCACCATAGCCATGACAACGATGGCTACCGTGAGCAGAGCCCTTGTATCTTTGCTTTTGACACCAGCCATGAGAAGAAATCAAGATATGACTCTGCTCTTTACTGCAGATGATGATGTGGAGTTGAAATGCAATGCTCTATGGCTATGCTTATATACAGGTTGGAGCTAGCCGGGAGAATTTAGCAGGGAATTGATTTCCTCAATATTCAATTTGCAGCTATATTATTTTGACTTGTTTTGCCTTTCAAAATAATATAGCTAGTAATAATATAGACGAGCTGCTTATTTTGACTTGTTTTGCCTTTCAGAATATATTATTTTAATCATGAGATTATAATTCAAAATTTGTGAAATTTCTTTATGGTACATATTACTATCATTTAATATTTTTTTACCGAAAATACCCCTGTAAAATTATTACTACTTCAAAATACTGCTAGAAATTACTAGTAGTAATTACTGGTAGTACTACTAGTATTTTACTAGTAGTAGTAATGATTATTGTTATACTGCTAGTACTACTACCAGTAATTACTAATAGTAATATGTAACGTAAAGTTGCTCTAGTATTTTAGCACTTTTCTAACCATATAATAGCCATATATTATTTGTCAAGTATTTGTTCAGGTTCATTGGAGATGTTATGAACTTGGACATTCGAAAATCAGTACTTGTATTTGGAACTTATAGAGTATATACCTAATTATGAAAATGTATTTTTTGTGTGTAAAATATAAGACTCATTAGCAGTTATCTATGGCATTTATAAGAGAAGTGCTCCGGTGCTCCCTTTTAGAAATGAGTACGAATCTCAACGCAACTAAATAATAATCAAATAAGTCGTAATTAGTTTTTTCTTGCTTTAACATCAGCCCAGCCCAACACCGTCTGCCCATCCGAGGCCCGTACGAAATGACATAGCCCCACGTTCAAGATTCAAGAAGTGTTTCGTGGAGTTTAATGACATGGAGATGGCGGCGGTGCTGGCAGGAGGTGTGGGTTGCTTGCTTCGCTGCAAATCTGCCACAAATAATTGATTGCCATCGTTCCGAAAAAGTGAAAATTGAGGAAGAAGAAACAAGTTCTCCATCCCGAATTCCCGATCTTCCACGAAAATGAGAGGCAATTGTGTAGGCTTCGATCCATTTGGAATTCCTTGATTCCGGCCGTCGGCGATCTGCAACTTTTTGAGATCGCGGGCGAGCTCCATGTCGAAATGGGCCGGATTTACCTGGACTCTTTCCGAGTTGCTGGGGGCCCATATTGAGGAAGCTACGGTCCGAGCAGGTATCTACAGCGAATACCAGTACAGCCCAGACCATGTTAACTGATTGGCTGCGGTGGCCCACGGCTCGGTGAATACAGCTTTCCCATCGTGGCCTGGACCGACCGGTGCGTGTGCGTGCACGCGTCGTGGCGGGCTGACACTGTTCACGTGACTCCCGCCTGCACTGCACTACACGCGCTAGCTAGTTACCCACCACCCACGTGCTGCTCCGCTGGCCGCACGAGCGACTGCTTCACCGCCTCTGAGCGACTGCTTCACGTCCTTCCGCACAAAAGTATGCTAACACGTCGTCGTACTACTCGGTAGAAATTACGTGGAGTTACCCAGTACGCGCTTACCACCGAACCGGAGGACGGTCTCACTCATCGTGATCATTACCACCGAACCGGAGGACGGTCTCACTCATCGTGATCAGCGTCTCTCATCCACCACTCAATGGACAGTAGTCATTATCTTGGTGAGTGCTTTCTCTTTTAAAACTCTACTAAGACACAACTAACGTGGACTTAACAAAAAGAGTATTTACCCTTGTTTCTTTCATGTGTCTCTAAAGCAAGTTATTTAGACAAGATTTCAGATATTAAAGTGACATTTTAAACACCGATTGATCTTAAGACTCATAAAACTATCGTGAATGTAATTTTGTCAACAGATGTCACCTGCAATTGAACTTTATATCACAAGACTTGACCTTGCAGAAGAGCATGGCGAATCACTTTACTCACACGGGGTAATAAAAGGCGTCATGTCAAATTGGCCATTGGGCACGTTATATGCTACTATAGCTCATATAGCTGTGGGCTATTAAGATGACTAAAAATTTAAGAGAGGCACCAATACTAGAAATTAGGAGTATTAAATATAGACTAAGTACACAACTATTTAGTCATGCCATATCGCATATTTGAATATAAATTAGGAGTATTAAATATAGACTAAGCTCAAAACTAATTGTAGAGATGAAGACTAATTTGTGAGATGGGTCTATTAAGCCTAATTAGTCCATAATTTGATAACGCAGTGCTACAATAACCATTTATTAATGAAGGGTTTATTAGGCTGAATAGATGTACCTCCTAAATTAGTATTATGTATGTGTAATTAGTTTAATAATGAGCTCATGTTTAGTCCTCTTTATTTATAGTCAAACATTCGATGTGATAGTACAAAAGTTTTGCCCCAAAAAAAGGAACAACCCTAAATAGAGAGTTATCAAAATATTCACGAGGGTTGGATGGGGCTTGCGCCCCTCCCCACCTAAGGGCCTGTTTTGGGGAGCGATAGCTTTAATGCCTGTTCTATAAGCAGCGGTTTGGAAAAAGCTCGAGCGTGCTAACGATGAGGTTGACCTAGCGGAGGGAATGTCCGGATGCGGTGAAAAAGCTAGCTCAAAAGCGGCATGACGTCACTTATTTTCTTTTAGTACAATCGAACCCAATAGCACTTCGGACGGTTTTGTCATCGAACCATTTGGGGGAGCTTTTGGCTTCTCCACCTAGCTGGAGAAGCAAAGATCGAAAAATGCTCTCCGAGACATGGGGGCTAACCACTTTAGCATGGTTAGAAATTAGAATGCTTTGCATCCCCTCCCGGCGCTAGCTGCCCCGCACCTACGACGACGGCGACGGCGACGGTGGCCACCGGCCGACTAGTGGCGGCCTAGGCGGTTGTCCGGCTGGCTCGGGCACGGCCGCGAGCCGACTCATGTGCACAGGTCGCAGAGGCACATTGGTAGGGCCGCACGCCGTACGGCAGCAGCGCGCGTGCAGCGGCGGCGCGAGGCCGGAGGCGAGGCGGCACGGCGCGACGCGCGAGCGACTAGCCGAAGGCCGAGCCGCGGGACCGTGGGGAGTGGGGACAACACATGACGGTGCCTCGCTCGATGTGGAGCAGGGCGGTGGCGGTAGTCGTGTATGGTTCATCGAATTAGGGGGCAGCCGGGCAGGTGGGGGGATTTCGACCGGATTGGCTGATTTTTCTGTTGGGCCGGCTTTAGAGAGAGGGTAATGAGGCTCTATTTGTGTAAATGGGCTTCTTTTTTTTGTCAGACTCTGTTTTCTTTTTCTTTGTTATTACTTATATGCAAAAGAACTATCTCTCTCTACATATTTTTTCTCAAAATAATAGGTATTCAACTAAATACCCTTAAATTATAGTGGCCCGCCCCTGTCTCCAGCTAGTTGGAGAAGCAAAGACTGAAAAAAACTCTCTGAGCGACACAGGGGCTAAGTACCTCTAAGTTCATAAATTTGCTGATCAATACTGTATATATTTTAGTCAATGTACTCCCGATAGACTAATCACCTTGAGTGTCTAACAGCAAGGGTACCTAGACCGCAATTAAATGCGAAGAAGTCCACCACCCTTAAACAAAAAGGAAAAAAATCGATTTTCGAGTCCTGACGGTGTATGCGCCAGTCAACCGACGGAAATGTATATTCGTGTGCAAACAATTCTTTATCGGCGAGAATCAAAAAAAATCTTTATCGGCGAGTCAATGCATAGTTTATACCTGCACACGTACGTAGCGAGGCAGAGCTGATATCGCGTGCGTGCATCCGTGCAAGCGCATCAAATCATCATGAGGCAGCAGGTGCCATTGGCAAAAAGGACGGATTCGCTGGCACGCCGCGCGAGGCTCCTCTTCCCTGCTGGTCCAGCTCCAACATGGTCGTCCGTGTCCCATGCTGCCAAGCCAAACCCAGCCTGGAAACGGCGGAGTTGCTGCACGACCGCGCGGACGGGACGAGCGCACACCGTCTCGTGCGCACACTGCAAAAGGGAGACCTACCTAGCTACACCTTCACGTCCTACGCCTATCTATGAATGAGACGGTGCAAAAGGCAGCAGTGTAGCCGTACTCTCCTACTGGCATGCTTGTTCTCCTTTTTTTTTTTCGTGGAGTATATCTGTAGGACCCTAGCACTGTTAGGGCATCCACAATGGTTTGATATAGCTATCTAGCTATCTGTATCGAATATAAAAGAAGAAAAAAATAGGAGAGAGAAGGAAGCTAGCTGTTAAATAGAGCTTGGTTATTACTGAAGGAATAGCTAGATAAAGATAAACGTGTCTACACCAGACGTGTTTTATGGGCCACCGTCGTCCTCTCGACTGAAGTATAGGAAAGAAGAAACAGTAAAATAAGCTAACAAGATTGCTAAAGATGACGATATAAAATAGGTGTCTTTACTATCTGTTATAAATTACAGCTCCCTCACGATGGGAGGCCCTTACAGTGTTATTATAGCCACAAATACTAGTGCTGGTACCAGTACTACTGTAACCAAACAAAGGTGCTGTTTATACATTGTCAATGTCACCTCACCAGCTCAGCGGTACAGTAGTAGGTTAATTCAGCCGGCCATTTAGCTGTATAATTTTTGGTACTACAACTCGAAAGGTAGACATATCAATGTTTCATACTAGTACTCCATTTTAGAGTAGACATATCAACCTCCATTTTAGAGTCATCTAAAAAAGCACTCCAATTTAGAACACACATATATTTCTGGTTTTCGTAGCCTACTACTTGGAATAAGTAATAGCATGTTATGTACTCCCTCTATTCCTTATTGTAAGCATTCCTACACTTGTTATGTGTTGACTGAACAATACATGATCGGTCCTTTTTTCTTTAATTAAGCACAATACGGACGTAGACATTCATATACACGTACAAGCACTCGTCCATTTGTACACCACACATCCTACTCTTATGAGCAACTATGAAAGACTGACCTGGCTTGATCTTGATACTCACATATTGGTGTCTGACTATCGATGAGAATGATTGCCTTTCACTAAAGGAATAATTACATATAAATTTAACAGTTGTGTCAAATCTAAGGTTTAAACCCGTTGAATTGGTTCCACCAATAATGCTCGGTTTGCACTTTGCATACATGGTTGGTTTTCTTTACCCGCAACAGTTGTCAGTTGAGAATGAACTGGAGTATCCACGTACATAATCCAACGTGCACAGTTGTTTACTTAGGACCTGACTGGCCGGCACTTTTGAAATAAAAATTGTACTAAACACTAGCAGCAAACAGTTGCTTGTGCATTCACGCGAATGCGCGCACGCACTGGATTCCCTCCGTCAGCTGACTAACTAATTAACCGAGGAGCACCAATCATGTCATGTGCGCTTTGAACCTAACGACGACACGGCCGCCTGCAGATCCCCTTGATGCCGCCACCGCTCGATTAAAATCTGCTTGAATTAGTACTATAATAGCTCGCAGACTGGGCACTGCTGATGATAAACAAAACTCGCGCCCGCTTGGCTCTTCTTCAAAGGCGACCGTCCGGCAGAATCATTGCAGACCCTCCGGCACAAGCAAATTAGCACTAAAGAAGCTGACCGCACAAGCAAAGCTAATCCGACAAAATATCCCAACGTGCCAGTTAATTAGCTAATTACAAATACTCTCACACAACAGCTTAATTGGATTAGTGAACACATTTGATCTCACCGGCATTGATTAGCATGCAAGCATTTAGGAGCCTATTAATTAGCTTAGCGTTTGCTCTTGGCCACCGAATGCTGGAGTGCTGGTTCACCTAAATATTCCGTCTCTTTTCGCCCAACCCCAGCTGGGACCGTGCTTTATGTTGCTATCGCTGGTGTAGGCGCTAGCCTAGTGCATGCATACATAGCTGATTGATGATGAGTGAGGAAAAGAAAAGACCACGTTCCTGTTACTTTTTGGTTTGCGCATAATTCTGCCCCGCTTTTGGGCGCACTGCTCGTTCCAAAAACATTATTCGATTCTCCATCAAGTTTTTTGTGGCCTAGATAAAGCTGGTGACGGAAAATATATTCGTGATGGCGAGGATGACCTCGATCGGCCTCCTTGGACAGACAGATATAGGGACCTAGCAACTGTACATGCTCATGTAGATATAAGAGGCTATAAAGTTGAAGTTAAGGTCGAAATTACTGAAATTTATCTTATTGCAAGAAAAAACCTTGAAGTACCAAATCCTAAATATTCGCATGCCATTATGCCAATCCCATCGTCGATCTACATATCACCTAACTCTATCCATGTATCCATCCATCTAGAGGACCTATATAACCTGCTCTACCGTGATCTTCAAAAAAATCCGTGGAAGAACAAGATACTAGTCGGAAACGGGAAGAGGTTTAAAGAAGAAAAGATGATGGAGGATCATATCATTGTGCGTTCTTGATTGAAGCGAGCACGTCGTATCGTTGGGTGCCTGAGAACGATGGTTGTAGAGGAGGTAGCTGCGGCCTTTGTGTACGTGGGGCCGGCCATGACGGTTTGCCGGGGGAATGGGACGTGGGCCCCACTCAGCTCTTCCATTATTTGGACCTGTGTCAAGCTTAAGCATCTTCCCGTAACGCTCTACTAAAACCTTGTTACTCCTGTCCTAGCCGGAGTAGCCTATTGATTGTAGATGATGATGGGTTGATGTGTGAGTGTGGGGTGAGCTTTTATGCCCTGCTTTTGCGAGACAGGGGTACAAGTAAACAGGCACTCCCAAGTCCATCTGCTTCACGAATAATGGCCCAGAACTCGTTTCCGAATATAGATCCATATCTATTTTTATCCACCGTAGCGGAAAAAATAACATGGTACATAAAGAATGAATTTTATATGAGCCATTCCATTTTGAATGAACACTTGTGTAAACGCACAGACAGAGATATTGCAGTACAAGTACGGAGGTGCTATTGTCTCCCTTTTGTATTTGTTATCGGTGTTAACTTTTCATGTGGTGTTAATGCAGCACATAGAAAATTATAAGCTATAAAATAAATTGTAACAAATATATACTTTTTTAAAAAAATAATAAGATGCATGATGAAATAAAACTTAAAAACTCAATAATGACCGATACTGAAAGGCGGCAGGACACGCCGCCGACCGTCCGCCGCCCTCCGGCGTGCGGCGTGACGACCATCCGTGGACGGATCGCGACGGAACGCATATGCAGAAACAATCATGCATGTAAAGGAACTGTTCCTCGGTCTCACGACCCTTGTACTCACCCCATACGTCTGATTACTACTACAGCTTTTCTTTTTCGCTGTTGTTTCGATTGCGATCCAAATGGCAGCGGTAGGTATATATTATGGGGAAGCAGCGATTAGTTTAAACAGACAGAGATCGAATTTCGGCCACGGCGGTTGTTCGTCTCGCGAATCTTTGACAGGACGTTAGGTATTGGCAATTTGGCACGTACGCTGGAATGGACCAGGAATGAACTCGCCACTAGTAGTAGTAGCTACTATAGGTATATATGGAATTGTTGAGTACCATTGCGTGTGTTGTATCTAATGTTCTTTTAGGCAGCATGATTGGAAATTAGTTGAGCTTAGGTATCGTTAACTTCCTGTTATTATTTTGTAATATCAAGGATTGCCTTTTTTTCTTTTTACTATAGAGACTGATAAGTGCATCAACTCTTTTAATTATTTGTGATACGCACAAAGGATCACTCATATTTGTATATGATCATAGATTCATAGTCACGCACACTCTACCTACGGTTATCATAGTTTTTTTATCGGCATCTTTCTCTTCTATCACAAAATTAAGAACCATGATGCATGCACCGATATGGACGACGAAAATATAGACAGTGACTTGGGTGATATGAAGATCCATCAATGTGTACACAGGCCCTAAATTGCACGAGTGAGAGTACTAGAGACACCAGGAACTAAACTCTTGTTATTATACAAAAAGAAAAGAACAGCCTCCTGGCCAGTGCTAAAGCGTGGTCCTTCCCGGCCCACCAGTTAATTAGGACGACGAAGCAGCAAGCAAACGGCACGCAACATTATCAGAAAGGAGAGCGAGCGCCCTTGTCCCGTCCTCTCTAATTCTCTAATTAGCGAGCTGAGGAGAGAGCAGCTTGCTAAAAGCGACGGCATCTTTGCAACGCTAATCTCGAGCAAACCATGCCCAAATGCTAGGACCGGTAGGAGGACCAGTCCGTCCACCAACCGTGGGCCCCGCCCCGGGCTGTGTCTCGTACGTGCGCCTGCCTTTTTGTAGAGGCCCGCGGCCCTACCGCACACATGGCTTGCCCGCCCGGGAACCCGTCCCCCATTCCTAACCGGAAACCCAAAGCGCAGGAAGATTCTTCCTTCCTCCACGGAAATCCACGGCGCCAGAGCAGAGACGGAGGTTGAAGACGACCGGTGGCTGAGCCGGAGCGAGCACGCGCCACCGACGTGCGGCGATTGGTACTAGTAGCTGCGGAATGGAATGGCAGGAGGAGGAAGGCGGGGGCCGGTGCCAACCGCGGCGACAGCTAATTATTACGGGGATCCGCGGCGTGAGCAGCAGCAGTCAAGCCCGGGTCGCACGACACCACATGTGTGCGTGTACGTGCGACCCGGATTAACAAACCCTTCCTTCCTTCTTCCCTTCCCTTGCCGTGGTGGGAGGGCCAAGATTCCTCAGCGCGTTTATATTACCGGACAAAATGGCCAGCTCCGCCCTCCCGCGCCGCATGTGCGCGCCCTCAATGCCAAGTGCGACTCGTGGACAGCAAAGTCCATTCCCTCGCCTGTGTCCTCAACCGCATTACTGTTCTGGAGGCTTGATTGGCGTTCTTGAACTGCATTACTGCTGAGCGTCCTAGCTAGTTATTGCAGTGAACCGCTCTACTGTCTTTTCTTTTTTTTCTTTCGGGTGTTCTATTACCATTATCTTGTGGCTCAGAACGAAGCCATGTAATAAGCTCGGTTGGTTCTACTAGTGTCTAGGCGGTGCCATCGAGATGAATTTCTATTACATATATGCTAGCTTAATTAATTTATCGAGATTGCGACACGCGTCTAATCACATAGTGATGGAGCTCCTTTGTCTCGCTAATGCGCTTGCACTCGCTGTCATGGATGGACAAGGCGGCCTAGGAGAGGAGGAGGAGGAGGAGGGGATTTTGCAAGCGTGCACCCGTATACCTCGCTTGTTTGCATCGTGGCTCTTATTAGCAGGTAGCCCCGTCTCCAAAAAGATGCCCCCAAAACAAACCTTCTTCCCTCTCTCGTATATATAGACCCCACACCACGCCTCACCTCCCCCTTCCCCTTCCTCCACCATTCTCTCTCCACCTTTCTCTCTCTCTCTCTCTCTCTCTCTCTCTCTCTAGAGGATAGGCTAGAACGAACGAGGCAGGAGCCATGGGGTTCCCGTCCGTGTGCTACTGCGTGATCCTCCCGCAGCCGCTCATCCTCGTGCTGCAGCTGCTCGACCTGCTCCGCCACGCCGTGCTGCTCTGCCTCTCCTCGCTCGGCCTCGCCGCGCCGCCGCCCGCCGACGACCACCCGGCCTACGCGCCGCCGCCCGACATCTGGGCGCTCCACCAGGCCGCCGCCGCCGCCGCCGCCGCGGCGCCGCCTCCTTTCCCCCACGCCGCCGCCCCGCCTCCGGCCGCCGTCAAGGCGCTGCTCCCCGCCGTGCGGTACGGCGACCTCCTCCGGACCCGCCGCGGCGCCGCCCCCGCCTCGTGCGCCGTCTGCCTCGGCGCGCTCGAGCCGCGCCACCGCGTCCGCGAGCTCGGCAACTGCGCGCACGCCTTCCACAAGGCCTGCATCGACAAGTGGGTCGACAAGGGCCAGGCCACCTGCCCGCTCTGCCGCGCCGCCCTCCTCCCCAACGCCGACGACCCACTCCTCCTCCCGTCCTCCGCCTCCGCCTCCTTCTGAACAACCCTCTCCGGCCGCTGCGGTGACGGTGAGGAGTCAACCAACACCACCACCATCCCATCCACGACACGACCAGCCCGCCGACATTTCCGTACGAATTCAGTCAGATAGGCCAGGTCAGCCACCACCATCATCACCACTAGCTACTATGTACACCTAGCTAGCGAGCTCCTGTCGCCCAGCCATGGATCCGCGAAGCTTTTTCCTCGGAAGAAATGAAATGAAATGAAATGGCCAGGGAGGGGAGGAGAGAGAAGACGGTGCTGGTGTGTGGTGGCCGAGTATTATTGGTAGGTGAGGAGGCGCTAATTATGAGGAGGACAGGGATGGCTACCTGCATTGGATCTGCTGCATCACTCACTCGCACTGCTCCAGATGCCGCCAGTTCACTCTCATGTAATTTTCCTTCCTTCTTTTTTTTTTTCTTTTTTGATACCGTCAGGGTTCTCCTCCACCTCGTTCCTGTTATTAGCTTGATCTGTGATGAGGGGAACCCGCCAAGATCCTGAGAGAGAGATGTACATACCTGCCTCCACTTGGAAATACTAATAACAATAAGCAGTTTTCTCTCGCGTCTTTCTTCAATCTCTAGTTTTCTTTTTTTTAGCCTGTCGGTTTGATGCTACTACTAAAGTCAGCGAGATGCTTATGTGTGTGTGTGATGCAGCGTGATGCAATGGGTTGTTTACGAATCCGGGGTGGAGATCCCCAGCTCGGGTTTCCCAACAGATATGTTCCAACCGTGTTTGCTCATCAGGGGGCTACCAGGCCGAATCCACTGTGTAGGGGGACAATTAGGATGAGCGTTGCTTCACGCAACCAGCTGCCGAGGAGTGTTTTAGTTAATCGCCAATAGGGTACTTAATTTGGGCACGTAGGCGTGATGTTGCTTGCCCACCTTCTTCTTCGGTATTCTACCTAGCTAGCTTCTACTCGTACTAGATACTAGTACTAGCAGCATTTGGAAATGCTGGTTATCTTGACGTGCTCTGGGTTGGAAATTGGAATAGGTTATTAAATTGTTGAGAAAACTATGAAGACTTTGTTCCCTTGTGGTGCGCCATAAGCCGCCGTGCAAAACGTCGACGGGGATCAACCATCTACTACTATAGCTCACTCTGAGAATACTCTCTAGGCACTTAAACACTCGCTGTCTGATCTTGAGCGAGTAATCCTTTTTGAGGTGCTGGTCTCCTTGCCTAACAACACTGTAAGTGAACAACTAATGTCTCTGCATGCTTGTCTCTTTGCCTAACAACACTGTAAGTGAACAACTAATGTCTCTGCAGTACAGTATCTCAGAAAAATGAAAAAGGTCCTTTGTTTTGGGACGAGATGGATCGAGATGAATTCGGTGCCATTTGATTCCAGCGAAGACGAGGAGACACTCGTACCTGGAAATTGTACAAAGGACCATCAATTCCGTCGGGTCCCAGCGCCACGGACGTACGCGGCCAATTAACGTCTCGCAGTCTGCGTGTACGGCTGCCTCATCAAAACTGGGGGTTCCTCTTCGGTTTTTGAAATGCATCGGGAGCCAGTTTTCTTCCCCCGAGCAGTAGTACTGCCAGTCCTACCGCTTGGCGTCCTCGTCGGCCGCCACCGGACGAGACGATGAGCCCTGTTCTCGCTGGCTGGCTGTTCTCGTACGACTTGTTATCGGCTCGTACCGCCAGCGCTGGTGTTCGTGCGGTTGCTTGTTGGTCTGAGAGTTCTTAGAGATGCCCAAGAGAATCACACAACTCGCAAACGGTGTTGTTAATTAGCAGCTTCGTTCGTTCGATCACACTCCCACGGTTAGTAAAACGGATGCCAAGTCGCAAGCTGCTGCACGGTCAAACGAATTGGTCCTCTCAGTCTGCCTCGTCGCACAGAGATGCCTTTATTTTTCAGGAATGGGGAAAAAAGAAGAGGGAAGGTGAGAACGAGGAAGGGTATATTTTACAGAGGCAGAGACGCGGAGTACAGAGCTGCAGTGATGCAGAGTTTGTTTGGGCCCTTTTAGCATGCGTGCCATCTCTTTCACGGTCTTCTTGCGAGGCCTGCTCGCCGATCTGCAAAGCGAAAATCAAAGCGGCCCTGTCTGCGCTGCAGTACATGCTTCTTTGAGGTAGTAGTACTACCTCTTTGTTTACCGGCAACATTTCAGTTCCCCGCCAGTTCCCAACGGTTCAACAGATCGAAGCGGGACAATCAACAAGGCGTTCTGCTTGCTTGGCTCAAACGCATTGGAGCAGAAACCGGTGCGGATGAGATGAAAAGGGTAGCATCTTAAGGTTCTTAGAGCAACTCCAGCCAGCCTCTATTTTTGGCCCTCTATAAATGGAGGCCCAATTTTAAAGTCCCAACTCCAGCAGGAGTATGCAAACTAGACCTCCATTTTTGTGGGCCATACATGTCAGCGAAATAAAGCAAAAGAACTTCTTTTCTCGCACGACTCCAGGATCTCGCCGCCGTCTCGCTCCCGCACGCGCGCGCCGGTGCGCAGCGCCGCTGCTCCGGGTTCCGACTACGCGTGCGCGGCGGATTGTGCACGCCAGTGCGCCGCCGCCGCTCCGCTGTTGAACGCCAGTGCGCGCCGCCGCCGCTCCGTTTCCGGTTCTCGTCCCGCTCGTACCGCCGGTGCGCGCCGCCCCCGATTCCTCAAGATCCGTCGCTGTCCGAGGTACAGGAAGACATATCCTCTCCACTGCGACTTGCTCTACTGTGATTGCTCCACTGTGTCCCGCTCGTAGCGCCGGTGCTCCACTTGTTCAACCAAAATGGCATAATTCTATTGATTGATTGATTCGGCTAACAATTCGTTCTACTGGCAATATGTAGGACACAGTAAACAAAGAACCGAATCTTGCATTCTTTTGCAAACAGTATGCCAACAACGTTGTTTTCTAGAAGATTATTTTGGATGCCTTGAAGATGACTGTGTAGACTATTAACCTCACTGTTGAGAGCATTAGTTGCGGTGCCTCTCATATGTGGGTCAGTTGATAAGAGAGTCCAAGTAATCATCTGATGGAGTATCACACAACTTGAAACTCTTGTGCAGTTGTTCCACCTAAACAAACCGGTCATTGATAGCTAAATCAAGCAATTTGCTGCATTGTTAATTTGAGGTTAATATTTGAGCTGGATCAAACAAAGTACCTCTGTTCTTCCAGGGAAAATAATAGCCTCAACCCGTACTTCATTTTTTATATTTTGTCATCTATTGAAATGTGTTTGACTAAGCTTACGAGCGGGGAATTGTTCTCTTTATTAACTGATTATTGTTTTTTGTTGCAATTGCAGATGTCAAGTTCTCGACGACGTAGAAATGTCCGGTGGTGGAAGGAAGAGGATGATTCTGATATTGATGACATCTTGATCATTGCCGGTCTCCATGAGGGTTGGAGGAGGAGCAAGTCCAAGAGGAAGTATCGTGGTTCGATGCCGGGTCGTCACAACTTACCGAGGGGCATTTCAGGAGGTCATGAGCGTATCTATCCGGATTACTTTGCCGACAAGTGTGTCTATCCCGAGAAGCATTTCGGACGACGATTTCGGATGTCCAAGTCGCTTTTCCTGCGTATTGTTGGTGCAGTAGAAGCTCATGACGATTACTTTCGTCGAAGCCCAATGCCGTTGGAGTTCTTGGGGCCTCTCCAATTCGGAAGGTCGTTGCAGCCGTTCGGATGCTTGCCTACGGCACTTCGCCGACTTTTTGGATGATTATGTCGGGATGGGAGAGAGCACAATCATTGAGTGTCCGACACATTTTGTGGAGACTCTTGTCAATGTCTTTGGAGAAGAGTATTTGAGGGCCCCCAATGCCGAGGACACGACGAGGTTGTTGGCCATCAACAATGCAAGAGGGTTTCCTGGCATGCTTGGTTCCGTAGATTGCATGCATTGGAAGTGGGATAGGTGTCCTACAGCGTGAAGAGGTGCCTACTCGGGGCATAAGGATGGTCCAACCATGATCTTAGAGGCCGTTGCATCTCAAAATTTGTGGATATGGCATGCCTTCTTTGGTCTACCTGGTTCTCTAAATGATATTAATGTCTTGCGTAGATCTCCGCTCTTTGACGGACTTGCTTCGGGACGGCACCACGGGTGGAGTACATGGTCAACGGAAACAAGTACACAATGGGATACTACCTTGCCGACGGGATTTACCCAGCCTGGGCAACATTTGTGAAGGCATTCCAAAATCCCGAGACCAACAAGAAGCTCAACTTCAAAAGGGCTCGGGAAGCAGCAAGGAAAGATGTGGAAAGAGCATTCGGGGTACTTCAGTGCTCGCTTTGCAATTGTGCGAGGTCCAGCGAGATTATGGAGCAAGGAGCAATTGTGGTATATAATGCAGGCTTGTGTCTTGCTACATAACATGATCATTGAAGACGAGCGGGAGGATGAAGATGATTTCAATTACCATCAAGAACGCTCCGGTATTCCGGTGTTGAAGCCGAAAGACTATGAATATCGTGATCCTGTATTGATTGAGAAATTCTTGAAGATGCACGAAGAGATTGAGGACAGGTCTATGCATGAGCAGCTACGTGATGATCTTGTGGAGCACTTATGGTCAATTCATAGCTCTAGATGATGTATTTGTAATAAAAGAGATGATGTACTTTTATAATAAAATAGATGAATTGTTTCTCCGATTGTCAATAAGTGTGTATCCCTATTGCCATGCTTTCGAATTTCCCTCCAATGCTAATTTACTCGCCTTGTTGCTTCATTTTGGACCATCTTAAAATATTTATATAAAGCGTCAGATTATGTTGACGTCAAAAGTCGCCAACACACCGTTGTCCGGAGAGTCCACCGAAACCCCGGCCGACGCAGGTCCCGTGCTCCCAACGGACCGGCTCGGCTCGCCGATTCTCGTGTGCTGCTGGTGCGTGCAGATGGTTTTCCCGCAAACCAACAAAGACAATAAAAAGTGTAAAATTCCAGGTCATCGGCCCAAATAGACCGATGTGCAGCCGTGGCCGATTATGGCGTAAGATAGACAAAATCGGCCATAGACAGGAACAACACGGCCCATCCATTTATGTATTAAATGCCAGGCAAACGAATCGTGATACAAACGATACGAAATCGGCCGACGCTATAACATGCGATCGGTGGCTAACAACCGATTTCGTCGGTAAACGATCAAATCATTAAGACTTTGTAGGGATGTATTATCGAATAAAATGTAAACAAGATAATTATTAATGGGATGTAATTAATTCGATAGCAAGAAGATAGTTTAATCATCAATTAGAGCAATGAATCGGCCGATCGAGTATCCGGTCGATTCTGCCATCGATTATAGCAGTGAATTATTAGATCTATCTACATGGATGATGATGATCAATAAAATCATACTAATAACTCGGGTTCAAAAGCAGCTTTAACAGATTTGGTACTAATTGAACATAAAACAGACTAATGAACGTAATAAGCAATCGGCTAAACACTCCGAAAGAACAAGTAAGACAAATACAACCACACAGATCCCAAATCGACCGACCGCTCCAACAGGACAAGTCAACCGATGGCACGCGATCGGACCAGGTCTAACGGCCGCGCACGCTCGGCCGATTCAGGACAAGCACAATCATAAACGCCTTAACTATGAAAGTAAATCTACACCCTAGCCAATCGGCTGCATGCGCCTAGGACAAGTCAACTATCGCAAAGGCAAACACAGGACACGTCAACCGAATCCGCACGATCGAATCGGCCAAGATGTAAAAGAACTTTTATAGCGGCTATCGTGACTCGAACGACCAAATCCGAGCCAATCGGCGTTGTGAGCAAAGATCGGAACGGGAGGCAGGACAAGTCAAACTACCTCCACCACGAGCCCGACCGGGTCGACTTGACTCATCCCGCCGATACTCACTACGACGATTAGGGACAGATTTGGTCGCCGGATAACTAGCAATTAAGCCATCTAATTACGAACAATGCGCCGAGAACTAGACAACATAATTACCTTATCAAGCCAACGTGTCGTCGACCGGAGCCCCGAAGATCCCCGCGCGAAAACAGTAGAAACTTGACGAGAAAATTAGGGTTTGGCGATGCGCCGAAAATTGTATTGGATGTGAATCAAGTTTACATGTTACATCCGAGTATGTATTTATACTCGGCACAAAGAATCCTACTCGGACCCTCTTCGGGCCGATTTCCTAACCGACTAGGATCTTTTCCCAAAATTAAACTATTATTTCTAATTTTACGACGTGGGCCAGGCCCATCAATGTTATGCTCTTCTCGTTAGCGTCCGCGCACGATTCCCGGGAGGGACGCGCCTTTACTCGCCTAAGCGGCCGTCGGCCTTCCGCCCACCGGCCCTCTTTTGACCTATAGTCGCCGACAATGGGTCCCTTGGTCAAAAACCGGCGTCAACGCATGTCCCCCGGTCTGGGGTATGCAACGCATGCGTCGGACTGATTTATCCTCTTTTATCTGCGCCGGTTTTATCGCCCGTCACTTCTCCATAAAACCCAGGGCCACCCCCGGTCATTTCCCATCTGTTTCTTCTCCTTGGCTTTCATCTTCCCCTGTTCTAGCGACCTTTGGCTTCTCGAGCCTTTTCAACTTCTCACCGCGCCGCCGCCGTTTTTTCTTCTCCGGCGACCATGAATCCCGCTCGTTGCCGCTGCTGCGGCTGCCGCCGCCGGCCACGTCGTCGCCACCACCAACGCCGTTCCGGAGGTAATGTACATCCGAGCATCCCTCTTTTCTACCTTTGCAATTTTCTTCGTGTTCTTGTTCTTGTTCATTTTCACAATTTATTTCTCGTTCCGCTTCTCATTTTAGCCCTATTCCTTGTTTTTAGGAGATCCGGAACCAAGTTGTTATTCCATCCAATATCCCAACTCATTTCTTCTTGGGTCCTATGGGCGATCCCGACCCCACAGATCTCATCCGTGCCGAAACGAACCGGGTTCCGTTTCGGCAACAGTCTCCTCTATCGGCCGAGTGGGCCAACAGCTTTCGGTCATGGCCGACTCCCATTGCAGGATGGCGCGATTGGTATAACCGGGTATCGGCCGTCCATCCGCAAGGTTGGGCCAACATCGGCATCGCCCACGCCATCAAACTTTCTCTCGGCCGGTCACCACAAGAACGAACCGTTGCCGGCGGCAGCTTCTTATCTCTCGGTCGATGCCCCGAATCGCTTCATGTTCGGCCACGGCCCGGCTACCATGACCCTCCCGGACACGGTCATGTTGGCCGATTTGAATATCACGGCGGAGGCCACCCCGCATGCCATCCGCATTAAGTCCTCCCATCGGATCAACCCTAAGGACACCAGGGGTTGGAAGGTCTACATCCGGACCTACAACAAGGGGCACGGCACGGCCGATCGCCGCGAGCACGTTGCCTTCCTCAACATGTGGCTTGACCACTTCTTCTTTTGTGGTTTCAGCGTGAGCCCCACAAACAATTTTCTCGCCGATAGCCGATAGGTCGGCCGACGCCTAGGTCCTTCCCATGGGCAAGTATCTTCCGGGATCGGCGTACCTCCTTCTTCACCAGGTTTCGGTGAAGTTGTGCTCCGGCCGATCAGCCAAGAACCCGGGTGGCCCTTGGTGGTTCATCCAAATGTGGTTGTCCCTTCATACCACCAAGGCCATCGATCCGGACCTCGGTGTCCTCACCTTCCCCGGCAACTATGCCGGACCGGCCACGCCCCGATCCAGCCGATGTATCTCTTTCTGGGAAGCGTTATCCATGGCACCGGGGCGGCCATGTCGATGACAACCTGGCGTATTGGTTCGCCGCCCTATACAAGGGCCTCAACAACGAAAGTACGGATTGGTACCCGTACAACGATTTCTTCGAGAAGGGGTATGACACTCCTTTTCCGATCGACCCCACCTTCCCAACGGCCGACGGGGAGGCGGTCAAGATCTTCACCACCCGCCTCCGCCCTCGTCTCGCCGCCGACGGGACTCATTGCCGGGAGCAAGGCTTTCCGCTCTTATGAGTTCTACCACCCGTCGGTGGCGGCCCGCCAACTCGGCTTCGCCGCCTGCTCCCCACCTCTTCTATGTGGGGCAAATAAAGGCGCGGGCTACCGTCGACAACGCCATTCGCTGGAATTGGCTCGTCGGCCGCACCGCCGATGTCGTCACCGGCGACTTAGCCGGATTTTCCCGGCGCCCGAGTACCCGCCTTTTGACCGTTGGTGGGGCGAGTGGAACCGGCACCTCCGCAGCCGAACACCGCCTCCTTCTTCTCCGGCTTAGTCCCGAGAGAAGCTTTCGCCGAGGTACGTGTAGCCGATTTATTTTGTAAGGCCGATTTTGTAAATGAAATCGGCCACTCCAAATGCTCACCCTTGTATATTCCTTTTCGCCGGACACGGAGGAGCCGCCGATCCATAGTATCGCTGGCCGGCCGATTGCATACTTAATGCCGAGCCCAATTGCTCCAAATATCGGCTTCACCGATCGCACTCCCGCCCAAGCTTTTGCGGCGATGAGTCGAGGGCACCAGCTGCCCGCAAGGCCAAGACTAAAACAGCCGCCCTCGTAGAAGAGGAAGGCTAATGTGCCACCTGCAGGGCCGACTCAAGCCCCGAAGCGACACCGCGCGCTGCTAAAGCAGCTCAGTGCGCCCGTCCGACCCGGACTACTTCGATGAACCATCTCCGTCGCGTCAGAGTTATTATTGCATGATTGCCGATTCCTTTTCACTTTACATGCTCGTCTAACTATGAGTTCTTAGCAGGAATCGGCGGTTCTTCCTCCTCGGGCCCGACGCCAACGCCCGATAGGCCGATCCGCCCGTCGACTCCTCCACGGGCCAGGACGCCGACGCCCGAAAGGCCGATTCAAACAGCTCCGGAGCTTGAAGTCATACCAAGCCAGGCCGATCCAAACCCTACGGAGAGCCCAACTCGCTCGGATCGGCCTCGCGTCTTCCGAGGTTGCCGCCGAAGCTGAACAAGCTGTCCATGTGTCGCCCATCGCTCCCCCCAAAGGCACTATTGCTGTCGAAGAATCGGCCGGCCAGGAGCCGCCCGCAGCCTTCTCCCGTAGGTACCGCTGCCGATGAGCCTCGCCGATGAGCCCGCCGAAGCCGAACAAGCTGGCCATGTGCCCGATGCCGCCTCCGAGGATGCCGCCGGTGAAGGGGGATCGGCCGGCCGAGAGCTGATTGGAACACACGAACCTCGTGGGTTCAATGGCGCAGCCGATAGACGTCCAGCCAGCTTCGCATCGACGCTTCGCAGGTTTGTTTTTACTATCTCTTTTTTGATTCGCCGCTGGTCATTAGCTTCACTTTATTTCTCTTGGTATTTCGTGCGCTCAGCCTTCCCTCGTCCCGCGTCGATTTTGGTATCTCGCTTCCGGTCTTACCACCATGGCCGAAATCGCGCGCAGGCTTGAGGCTTCTTCGGTTGATCGCTTGGTGGCCGACGCCCACCCCATAAGGGCCCGGTACTTGGAGGTCCGGACCGAGCTCCCGGAGGATGTTCGCGATGCTCCGCACCGTGTGGCATACATGGAGTACCGGCAAATGGACTTCATCCGTGCCCGAGCAGCGTCCGGCTCGCCACGCGGAGCAGCAGCAAGCCGCGTTACTTGCCGAGGACTCCATCAAGCGTTCCGAGGAGGAGGCCCACAAGACCCAGGAGATGCAAGAGCAACTCTCAAATCGGCAGGATGAACTGCAGGTAATCAACCAAGAGATTGCCGATTTGAGAGCATCGCCGGCTCTCAAGGAGAAGGAGGCGGCGGCCTTGGAAGCCACCATTGCACAGCCTGTCGGCTGACGTGGCGGCTCAACGAAGACGACGGACGAAGCAATTCAAGCGGCCGAGAAGATGGCTGCCGCGGCGCACGCCGATGTCGGCCCCATCGAGGATGACCTCGTTGGTCATGGCCAAACTCGACTCCATGCCGGCCCGTGCACTATCTCGCCGTCCAAGACTTCTTGTCTCGTGCCGAGGCCGTCGATTATGCTTAGGTGTAATAGGACCTTGAACAAAAATTTGTTATAAATATTTTTTGCACTAAGGGCGATATACAATCATATCGGCCATCCGAAGACGATGTTTAAAACATCGGCTAATTTATCGGTGACTTCTATGTTTTTCTTTCATATTTTTTGGCTAAGGGCGATACTCTCGCATCGGCCGTCTCAAGGCGATGTGCATCGACATCGGCTGTAGTCTCTTTTAGGCCGAACACTATGAGTTAATCCAAATACTAGGATAATACCGCTTCAAATACTTCCCATTAAGTGCTCGGCCGAATTCTTCTCCCGCTAACTCTTTCAAAATATATGCGTTACCCGGTGCCGATCGGCTAATCAAATAGGGTCCTTCCCAATTAGGCGACCATTTACCAAACCGATTGTCTTTCACACCGATCGGCATCCTAAGCTTCCGGACCAAATCGCCCTCTTTAAACTGCTTTCGCACAACCTTCTTATCATAATGGCGGGCAACCCTTGCCTTATTCTCGCTCTATTTTTTCCAATGCATCCAGCCGATTTTGTACTACATCTTCTAATTCATCCATCATCAATCCGTGGTACCGATCGGCCGAAAGCTTTTGTTGCAATTCAATCCTTCTAGAGCCGATAGCTGTCTCCCATGGCAAGCACGGCTTCGTGCCCATATACAAGCTGATACTGGCGCGACTTGCATGGCCCCATGCCGTGACATACGATAAGCCCACAAAGCGTCCATCAATTTCATGTGCCATTTACGAGGATACTCCTCGTATTTTCCGCTTGATCAACTTGATCGACTCTTATTTGCCGCTTCAGCTTGGCCATTGGCTTGGGCATAATACGGCGACGAATTAATCAACTTAATCCCCATCTCCTCAAGCAAAAGATTGAAATTCGTCCGACGTAAATACCGATCCTTGATCTGTCGTGATTGTTTCCGGAATCCCAAATCTATAAATGATATGCTCTTTAACAAACGTTATCACGTCGCCCGTCGAAACTTTACGATAGGGCGCCGCTTCAACCCACTTCGTGAAATAATCTGTAGCTACCAATATGTATTGATGTCCTTTGCTTGATGCTGGATTTATCCGGCCGATCATATCCATGGCCCAGACTCTCCGAACGGCCAAGGTTTGATCACCGGATTCATAGCCGACGCAGCGCCTCTCGTATAGGCCCGAATTTCTGGCAATCTTGGCAACTTTTATAATATTTAAAACAATCGGCCAACATTGTCGGCCAGTAATAACCAGCTCGCCTTAGCAGCCACTTCATTTTATGGGCCGATTGATGCGTTCCGCAAATCCCATCATGTACTTCGCTCATTACCACTTTGGCCTCGTGATCATCAATACACTTGAGAAGCACCCCATCAATTGTCTTGAAAAATAATTGATCATCCAACGAACATACTTCAAGGCTTTATATCTTATCTTCTTATCTCGTAGGTTGGGATGGGTTGCTCAAAAAATTTCGAATTTCCGTGCGCCAATCGGCCTTTTCAATATCGGCTATTTCCAAGCTATTTCTCGGCGAGCCGATATCCGGATGCTAGTTGAGCCAAGTTATTTGCTTCAAGTTCTCGCTCTCTTGGTATATGGCTGATTTTAACACACTTGAATCTTTTCATCAACTTCTGGCACCTTTTATGATATTGCAACAATATTTCATCTTTACACTCATACTCATCGGCCACCGACTCACGACCAACAAGGAATCGCCGAAAATTTCCACAAAATCAGCCCCGGCATCGATGAGTAGTTCCAGATCCTTTCAATATCGCCTCATATTCGACTTGGTTGTTGGTGTGCGCCTCTACCGTAATAGAGTATCCACGTATTGCCCCCGAGGCGACACAACAACCAAGCCGATTCCACTTCCTTCCTTGCAAATTGAACCATCAAAGAATACCGTCCATGGTACCGGTTCCACGTATCTGGCCGAGTGTTCACCGTGTTGCACTATTAAATCGGCCAATACTTGCGCTTTTACCGCTTTGGCCGATTCATAGCCTAGATCAAACTCCGCAATTGCCAACATCCATTTGCCCAACCGACCTTTAGGGACCGGGGCCGATAGCATATATTTTACGACATCGGCCCGGCAAACCACAAGGCACTCTTCGGCTAACGTATAATGCCTTAGTTTTGTGCATGAAAAATACAGACAGAGACATAACCTTTCCACCTCCGGATACCGTGTTTCGCATCAATCAATTTGCGGCCGAGATAAAATATAACCCGCTCTTTTCCCTCCCCGTTCTTGAGTCAACGCCGAGCCGATGCACCTATCATCGGCCGATAAATATAACTTAAAGGGTGTGCCCGACTTTGGCGGAACCATCACCGGTGGGGACACCAAATATCTCTTGATATCTTCTAAAGCCTTTTGATGGATCGGCTCCCACCGAAATTCTTGATTGGCTTTAAGCTTCAATAATGGCGTAAATACATCAAGTCGACTGCACAAGTTTGAGATAAATCGCCTAATAAAATTAATCTTGCCGATCGTGGACTCGGAGCTTCGTCTTGTTCGTCGACGGTTCCAGCTTTTCGGATAGAATCAATACTCTTAGGGCCGACTTCAATTCCCTTTTCATGCACAATAAACCCCAGAAATTGCCCACTCGAGACACCAAACGCACACTTGAGCGGGTTCATCTTCAAGCCGTATTGTCTTGTTCTCTTCAACACTTCTCCGAGATCAGCCACATGACTTCCAACCGATTTTGATTTCACCATGACATCATCAATATAAATTTCCACCAATCGGCCGATCAAATCGTGATATATAAAATTCATGGCTCTCTCGATATGTAGCACCAGCATTTTTTAGCCGATTGCTCTTCCGGGGGCCGATTGTTGTGACTCGTAGTTGCGACCAATCGGCCGTCCCCGGTAACTTGATGACCCGCCATCACGATACTCTTTTCGGCCGATGCACTCTAGGCAGTTCCCGATAGATGGAAGCTTCATGTTTTGGTCCCAGCAGATCGAAAGAAAGGACAATCCCGGTGTGGGTCAAAATCTTCTCGGCGGATCACGCCTTGCCTCGTACTCGCCGACTTTGACCGATAGATTCCCGTTCACGTGCCACCCGATCTCTTTCTTCCCTTTCTCTCTTCCTCTCATATCGGCGTATGAAACCAGCCGATCCACCGCCGATGGTATTGATGTACATCGTATTAGCCGGAAAGGGTGCCCATCAACTTTCATCTTCTTCTTTACATCGGCCGCTCGCAACACCCCATCATCAATCGCCTCTCGGATTTCATCTCTCATAGCATAACAATCAACGGTGTTATGATGCGAATTTCCATGCCACTTGCACCACTTAGCCATTTTCTTCAATTCCTCCGGCGTAGGAATTTTGTGATGAGGGGAAAGCTGAATTTTCTTTTCCCGCAGCAGCTGATCAAATATCTCGTCGGCCTTAGATAAATCAAAATCATATTTTTTTCTCCTTAGGATTGACATGCGGAGAGAATATTGGCCGTTTGTTATTAGTCCACTCAACCGCATTAAGTCCATCTTCATCATCCTCACCGTCGAAATCAGCATAAGCTACCCGATACCGCCGATTCCTCGGTGAGCCGGAGATTCTCTTCCCGGCCGATCGCTCTTCGTGTCACCGTGCCGACCCATCAAACTCATGTGGGGTAAACTTTTCTTTGATGTTGGAGAATAGCCCCGTGTAAGCGATTTCGGCCAACCGCTGCTCTCGTCAGGTTCGGATTGTAGCATCGTCCCTCGTAGTCCCGAACCTCTCGTATATAATCGGTCACCGATTCCCGCATTTCTGTTTCATCGCCATTAAATCGGACAAACTAAGCTCGGTAATGCCCGTGAAGAAGTACGAGTGAAACCTTTTCTCTAGATCGGCCCAACTCGAATAGAACCAGGCGACAGCGAAGCAAACCATGAAAAGGCCGATCCGGACAATGTCAGTGGGAATAGCCGAACCCGCAAAGCCTCCCGAGTAGACGCCTCACCAAGCCGTGCGTCATATCGGCCGATGTGCTCCATAGTTGATGTGTTATCTTGCCCGTAAAACTTGGAAAACTCAGGAATTTTATACTTATTGGGTAGAGCCACGGAATCCATCCAATCGTGGTAAGGTCGCCGATACAATGCACTCTTCTCCTTAGGCTTCAAATCGAACCGATCTTTCATCATATCGGCGATCTTGGTCATGAGGCTACTTATATCATTGGGTTCAGCAATTGCTAATCCGGTCCCCGTCATATAAGCCGTGTTGGGCTGTCCCCCGCCGGGTGTATCAACCGGCCGTTCCCGGAAATCCCAAGCGCGTAGCCGGAATAGTGTACTGCGTGAGCGATTCCATAATTCATGGCCGATTGGATCGGCCGTCCGATCATGAATCCCCGCCCCCACCCGATGCAGCTTGGTTGTGGAATACCAGTATATTGGCCGTACTATAGTGGGTGAGTTCTCAATTCTACTCGGGCCGGTATTTGGTACGTAGAAGAAATTGGGCTGCCGTGCCATCCGTGGGACCGCCGCCACATTGGTTGCTGCCCCCAACTCGAAGTCGGCCGTTGTACATCTTGTCCGTCGCCTTCTTCCGTTACCGACTTCTTGGGGCCACCGTCATCCTCTTTGCCTGGCTGGGTTGCACCGGTACTTGCATTTGCATTGTCCTTGCCAGGCCATAGGTGAGGTGGCATGCCGTACAGGGCTGAAACCCCGCTCGCGGTGTGGTACTCGGAGGCTAATTCCCCGATTCGACCGTACAGGAGTGCCGAAAGGCCGAGTGTATGCAGGTCCGTAATACCCTTCAATGAACAGCCTCGCCATCAATTGTGTCCTTGATCAAATTCCCGATGGTGTTGGTCAACACGCCCGATTGATTGATTAGGGCCCGATGAACGGACGAGTTGACCATATCACCGAGTTGGTTGGCATCCGGCAGCTCTCGGGCTTTGATTAGGTCTAGTTCTTCCGGATGCGTAATCCGAGGGAAGTCTCCTTTTGTGGCCACTCGCCACGTGTCACCGTCAGTGGCTTGAAAGTACTTTTTCATTGCTTCGGCCAGGTATTCCCGGTACTGCAGCTTTTGTTCTGTCGTCATCTTTCCCCAGTGCCGAAACCCCGTTATCATCGTAAACTTCTCCATGCCCTTTGTCATCCGTCCCGAGAGGAACCGGAACCAAAATCGGCCGATTTTCAGCATCGACCATTGGTGTTCCGTCCTCCCCGACAGCCTCGTATGTACGACATCTTGATCTTGGTTGCTCCTGTCCCACCAGGCGTGCCAAAAAGTGTGTTGACGTCAAAAGTCGCCAACACACCGTTGTCCGGAGAGTCCACCGAAACCCCGGCCGACGCAGGGTCCCGTGCTCCTAACGGACCGGCTCGGCTCGCCGATTCTCGTGTGCGCTGGTGCGTGCGCGATGGTTTTCCCGCAAACCAACAAAGACAATAAAAAGTGTAAAATTCCAGGTCATCGGCCCAAATAGACCGATGTGCAGCCGTGGCCGATTATGACGTAAGATAGACAAAATCGGCCATAGACAGGAACAAGCACGGCCCATCCATTTATGTATTAAATGCCAGGCAAACGAATCGTGATACAAACGATACGAAATCGGCCGACGCTATAACATGCGATCGGTGGCTAATGACTCGATTTCGTCGGTAAACGATCAAATCATTAAGACTTTGTAGGGATGTATTATCGAATAAAATGTAAACAAGATAATTATTAATGGGATGTAATTAATTCGATAGCAAGAAGATAGTTTAATCATCAATTAGAGCAATGAATCGGCCGATCGAGTATCCGGCCGATTCTGCCATCGATTATAGCAATGAATTATTAGATCTATCTACATGGATGATGATGATCAATAAAATCATACTAATAACTCGGGTTCAAAAGCAGCTTTAACAGATTTGGTACTAATTGAACATAAAACAGCTAATGAACGTGATAAGCAATCGGCTAAACACTCCGAAAGAACAAGTAAGACAAATACAACCACACAGATCCCAAATCGACTCGCCGCTCCAACAGACAAGTCAATCGATGGCACGCGATCGGACCAGGTCTAACGGCCGCGCACGCCCGGCCGATTCAGGACAAGCACAATCATAAACGCCTTAACTATGAAAGTAAATCTACACCCTAGCCAATCGGCTGCATGCGCCTAGGACAAGTCAACTATCGCAAAGGCAAACACAGGACACGTCAACCGAATCCGCACAATCGAATCGGCCAAGATGTAAAAGAACTTTTATAGCGGCTATCGTGACTCGAACGACCAAATCCGAGCCAATCGGCGTTGTGAGCAAAGATCGGAACGGGAGGCAGGACAAGTCAAACTACCTCCACCACGAGCCCGACCAGGCCGACTTGACTCATCCCGCCGATACTCACTACGACGATTAGGGACAGATTTGGTCGCCGGATAACTAGCAATTAAGCCATCTAATTACGAACAATGCGCCGAGAACTAGACAACATAATTACCTTATCAAGCCAACGTGTCGTCGACCGGAGCCCCGAAGATCCCCGCGCGAAAACAAGTAAAACTTGACAGAAAATTAGGTTTGGCGATGCGCCGAAAATTGTATTGGATGTGAATCAAGTTTACATGTTACATCCGAGTATGTATTTATACTCGGCACAAAGAATCCTACTCGGACCCTCTTCGGGCCGATTTACTAACCGACTAGGATCTTTTCCCAAAATTAAACTATTATTTCTAATTTTACGACGTGGGCCAGGCCCATCAATGTTATGCTCTTCTCGTTAGCGTCCGCGCACGATTCCCGGGAGGGACGCGCCTTTACTCGCCCAAGCGGCCGTCGGCCTTCTGCCCACCGGCCCTCTTTTGACCTATAGTCGCCGACAATGGGTCCCTTGGTCAAAAACCGGCGTCAACAGATTATTACTGTTGCTTAAAATATTTTGGACCATCTTTTTGTGCAGCTTAAGGCCTGGATTGATTCTCCAGTTCTTAAGGTTTAGAATGAAAATAACCGGATCACTCATTCCCGACCTAGAACAAATCTTGGACTGATTTCAATTAACTGAAAACAAACAAGCCCTAAGCTACTATGAACACAGCAGTATCGGTGGATGTATAGTCAGTTCCACTGTCAATACCAATTCTGTGCTTCAAGACAACTGCAGTGAATTTAATCAGCTCAAGCATCATCCAAGGATATAGATAGTTACACTGTTTTTGAGTGTCAGCATCTGGACAGAAACACACAGGGTTCATGTCCTATGACCATCGCTGGTGCTTCATTCATGTTCTGGTTTGTGGTTAACAGTTCAAACAATGTTCTCATGATTCACCCACTACAGTAGCAAAACATCTCCAGAAAGGGAGAAGGCACAATCTAATCAATATAGTATTAAGCTTGAATTGCATAGTTGAGGCAGGATCAATATCAGTCTGAAGCCACTTTCTTATCTCCTATTGCTAGTTAGGAACACAAACATCCAGTCCATTTTACAATAAATTTGATCATTAAAAGCCTGTCATGTACTGAACATTAGTAAACAAACTGTTCTCTGTCTATCACATAGTTCGCTCAAGAAAAATGCAACCATGAACATGAAAAGTGAGTGCACACAACACAAAACGTACTAAAAATTGCTTATTGAGATCTTATCTCAGCACAACATGTAGCATTTGCAACATAAACAACCTTAAAAATCACCTAGATAAAGTAAGGACTTCTCCATAACTTATAGCTCAACCTGATCTAACTCATCAGAATCATATCAACTGATGGAACAACCCACACGGTGCATAGATTCATCCAGGAGCAATTTCTATTACATCCTCACCAGTCATGGTGACTGAAGATACAAAAAACATACGAGCTGAAAACTGAACCAGACCAACATTTCTGAATCAGCAAAACAGAATCTGTCTAGATGTGAGATTCACCAACACTTGCACTATCGGTTACATTAGCATTAAGCAACACGGCCTTTGCTAACACCGCTCTCTTGGCCAGAACATATGTCCTTTGGTTCTCGTCCATCTTGCTGACGTCCGAGAACATAATTTCCTTTTCTTGCTCCCACATGATGCGTTGTTGCTCGATCTCCAACTTTCACTCCTCAATTTGTAGCCGACGATTGTCTTCGATCTCTTTATTTTTCTTTGCAAGTTCATCAACCTTCTGTTCGTTGATCCAAATTTCTTTCTTCAAAGCGATTTCCTCAGCCTTCATGACCAACAGATTTTTCATGATGTCTTTGAATTCATCGTCTCCGTCACTTCTCTTCATCTTCTCCTTTGATTGCTTCCTTCCAAGAGGACGGGCTGTCTTGGTTGGCCGGTTCGATTGTTCTTGTCCTTCATCGTCCGTTTGCTGGCTTCCAGCTGGGACATTGAGGTTGATGTCTCTTGACTTTGTCTGTCTTGAATAGCCAGCAGTTTGCATTGTTGTTGCAAACTTTTCGGTGCCTCTCACCTTGAGCCAGCAGTGAGTGAATTGACAAGCCTTGCCGTTAGAAGATCTGGCATACCTAGTTTGGGCTAGCATCATCTACAACAAAAATATCAGATGTGAGCATGCATGCAGATTTCACTTGGCATATACAACTGCTGTAGAGATCAAGTGTAGGCTTACATGCTCTTGATGTGGAACACCACTTGGACGAAGTCGCTCTATTTGTTCGAAGCATGCTTGAAACTTCATGCAGTCCTTTAGTATTGCTTGGCACCGTAACTCCAGCGACTTGGTACTCCGATCGGACTCAAAATCCTTGTTCTTGTGGAAATGGTCAGCTATCCTCTTCCAATAAGATCTTGTCGGCTGATCTGTTCCTACTACAGAATCATTGCTGACATTGATCCAAGATTCACAAAGTTGAATGTCTTCTTCATGTGAATAGTTGCTGCCACGTTTAGGCTTTGTAGTTGGAGTGGCATCCGAGGGCACTAGGATTTGCAAATCTGAATCGTTGTCCTGTGTCAGTAGATCCATGAAAGTTTGCGAGCTAGATGCCATTGGATCCTACAAAGCATAGTACAAAAGTTTTGCTGGTCAGTTATAGCAAATCTATGTCTCAGGCAACAAACAGTGAATGGCAATATGTCTCAGGCAAGAAACAGTGAATGGCAATATGTCTCAGGCAAGAAAATAACAACAGTAAACAGTTGATAGTAGAATTCATCTTTCAGGAATACCAGCCATGAAAATAAAAAGAACTAACAGCCAAAAATGCAGCCTCAACATACATGTGTGATATCAAATGGCACAAATACTGACAGCCAAAAATGGCACTAATACTGACAGCCAAAAATAGCACTAATATTGACAACCAAGAAAATACTCTACCAGTATTACTGGTGGTCAGAGGCTGCTATGCTGAATACTGAAAATTAGTAGCTCAATAAACTTGCACTAAGAGGAACTAATACTGGAAACTACTACAAGTTCCAGTGACTCGTTGCGGCAAACCTAAATATTTACAAACCCGGGCTACAGAAAATTTTTACATTGTGAGCAAGCTTCTCTGAATGAAAGCTCCATTCAGGATCAGTGCTCTTTTAGACAAGATATATGTGATATTTGTTTTCATATTATAAAGCTCAAAGCACATAAACTCCAAGCAAAAAGATAGCCTTGTATATCCCTGTAGAAATAGCCTGATCTCAGTTGTCTAATATAAAGATACAGAGAAGAGCTCCACTGACTAAACATTCATATACAGGAAATGAAGTGTCTGAGCTATGGCAACAAACTGGATTGCAAGCTGTGCAACTCCAAGACAGAGGGTGTCAGCTTAAATGTGCAGTAAAACAGAGTTGTCATAACACATCATCTTAAGCTACACCTGTTCCAAGCACAAGTTATACTAAATTATGAGGTCAATTAAACCATTCAGATACACCAAAATGAGCCCATGCATAAAAAACAACTAGCCATATATCAGTTAGCATCGCAACATCTAAAAATAGATCAGTTAGCTCAGAGGTTACTTTGTTGAGCTTCAGTCTTGAATGGCCTAGAGATCTGTAGTTTAGTAACTTGACAAAAGAAAACAGATGCCCAGCATGAAGGCCCATCTTTTGCTGAACTATATTTGAAATTTAGTATTCTAAATGAAATATTTACTAATAATTTCATTACTATTCTAAATGAAAATTGCTCCTGGTAAGAACTACCATGTCACAGATCCAGAATAATATAAATAAATTCTTTCGAGAAGGCTTACAATATGATAAACAGACACATTGAACAACTGATGCATACAATGGAGGAAGGAGGAATTCTGTGTAGGAATCGTTTAGGATATGTATTTACTAATTTTCTGTTTCTATCATACAGTGAGTTCATATATACTGTTTCTAACACTCAAAAATGACACTAATACTGACAGCCAAGAAAATACTGCACAAGTCAGAAGCTGCTATGTTGTATACTGGAAATTATAAGCTCAATAAACTTGCACAAAGACGAACTAATACTGGAAATGACTACAAGTTCCAGTGACTACATTTGCTGCAGATGTCTAGGAGCAAACATTGTGAGCTGGGAGAGGAAATTTTTACATTTGTAGACGAGTCAGGCGTCCAGTCGAATATCGGCATTGGCGTCGAGTTGAAGTCATCGTCAAAGCCAAAATCTGGTGATGACGTTGAGCTGCGGGCGTCCCAAGCAGTGGCGGCACCAAGTCCTGTGCTGTGGTATGGTGGCTCGGTGAAGCTACATGAGGCAGGTTGTTCGCTGGGAGGACGAGCCGTTGACGGAGGAGGCAGGAAGGCAACGGATGTCGCTGCACCGTCGCCGGGAGGAGGCGCTCTAGGCCGGTGAGGCGCCGGTGCAGCGGATGGACGCTTCTTCTTCTTGGCAGGAGGATGTGGCGTCGGTCGGGGAGGGCGCGCGCCGCCGGTGAAGCCGCCGCCGCGATGACCCGGCGCCGTTCTGTCCATGGGCGGATGACGGGCGGCGGCCGATGAGCGGGAGGGCGTCGGCGGCGTGGAAGCACGGCCGGCCAGGGCCAGCGACGGCGGACGGGCGAGCGCGGCCGAGGACACCGCGGCTCGGTCGAGGCAGGTCGAGGCCGCGGCACGGTCGAGGCAGGGCGATGGCGACGCGGCGTCCAACAAGGGACGGCCGGGACGCGGCTGGAGAGGGCAGGCCCGTTCGGGGCAGTCGACGGCCGACGACGACGGCCGCCCGGCGACGGCGGGCGGGCGACGGCCGCCGATCGGGACAAGGCTCGAGCTCAAGATCCAGATTGGAGAGGTGGGGAAAAATGAAAAGAAATAAAAAAATATGGGTCCCACGGTTTGGAGGGAGAATAGAGACCCTCCGGAAATAGAGGCTTGGAGGTGATATTTGAAGGGGTATGCAAAATAGAGGGCCTTTTAGAGGGCTCGCTGGAGTTGGATTTTTGGTTGGAGCCTCCAAATTTTAGAGTAGAGGGGCTTTTAGAGTGCTCCACTCGGAGTTGCTCTTAGGACGATTGGGAGATCGAATATATTTTTTTTTTGAAACTCGGGGATCGAATATTGATCTCCGAGAGATGTCAAAAGTTTGTCCATTGAAAGATTTGATGTGTGTTGACTGTTGAGGAGGGCCCTGTTCGGCTGGGCTGGCTGGAGTGGCTGGCGGCCGGGCTGAAAGACCCAGCGCCGACCAGCCGAAACAGACCGATCCAGCGGTTGCCGCCCAACATTCGCGGTCCGATTGACGGTGCGGGCAGACGTTCGTCTCGGCCGGGCTGGCGCCGGGCAGCCGAGCAGCCCAGCCGATGCTATGCTAGCCCAGCGCCGCCGAACAGGACGGAGTTTGGCAGGTGGGTAAATGGCAAATAATTTCACCAAGGGTGTCCCCCGTTTCTCCGGGCCTGCTTTGGGCTAATTGCTTCGAAAGGAGGACCCAAGAGTATGAGCCCGATTGTACTTGCAGCATTTGAGCCCATTTGTTTGTTAGCCCACCCTAGACTAGAAGCGAGCACTAGCGTCAGCAGTGTTTTCACATACTCCTTCCAGTTTCTAAACAGAAAAACATACTCATTTCCAATATAAAATCCAAACACTAAAATCCTCTTAGTTTCTTTTTCCGAAGGGACCATATGTCAATACAAGTGCACAAGGCACAAGAAACAAATATTATAGGATATATATGAAAATACGTGAAAATTATAGAAGACGTTATGAACCCAAACTTTAAACTGTTGTGTCATTTCTCTTTGGTATCACACATATGCCGGATGGCAACAGAATTTTTACGATCATGAGTATGTAATGGTGGTGAAATGTCCTGCAAATGAAATTCTAGAGTAAAATCATTCAAGTCTCTTACTATATATTGTAGTTCATCCTCCAATGATGGCAGAAACTCATGCGGGCCAAGATTTTGGTTAAGCTCGAGACTTAGAATTCACTATGCATGATTTAATTTTAGAGAAAAAACCGAAAGTTTTGTGGATGGCAATAATAAGTTGCGATAGTTGAATAGTGACACGATAAGAATGCTACCGGATGTTGAATAAGAATGGTACCCGATGTTGAAAAATACTAATTGGGGAAGATAATAGCATTGTGATTACGTCATATCACTCAAATAACGGTAAGAATAATTCTCTCGTCAAAGATAGAAAGTTGACACAACTATTAAACACACCAGTACACCCAACACCCTAACCCTACTACCCCGCCTACCGCTGTCCCTTCCCCCTCCAGCTTGCCGGTGGTGGTTAGGAGTGGGAAGCCCCCACCCTCCTTAGTAGTAGTCCGAGCAGCTTCTAGACCATGTGTCGACATTGCTCCCTCCTCCGATCCTTCCTCGTTGTTGCTCGGCATGTTCGCTACCAGGAGCGCGCTATCTCCGATCGTTGAGCAACTAGATATGAAGGTAAGGCATAATAAAATAAGTTTGTTTTAATTTCTGATTTCTCCACATCTTCCACAAACCGGTGGGAACCCGATTCCTCCATCAAAGCTTGGGTCGAGTCGATGTGTGGCAGATATACGGTGGGAGAACGAGGATCTAGGCTCCTACCGGTCTACCTCCACTTAGTTGCTTCCTCTACCGGACTACCACCGATCTATCTAGCCACCCCACTAATACGCCGTCCGGAGTTTGTGGGGCGCTTCGGTGCTCCACCGAATTGGAATTGAAGAACTTGGTGCCGCCACGAGAGGCCTCCCCGCATGACAAGCGATAGCTGGTCCTACCAATGTGGGGCCCACAACCCTTGCATGGTCGGGATCGAGCCCTATTGCGAGGTTGCTCCCTCTAATGAACGAACTATCCATTGAGCCCACTTTTTGGGCTCACTTGAGGCATCTCGGTGTTTGGGTCCCGAGAGGGAATTTCATCGCCATGTTCATCTCATTTCGGAGGAAGAAAGTCCCGCTCCACTTGTCCGGGTGTTCACGATGCCATCCATCTACGTTTTCTCGTGCTCTTACCTTTACCCCCACATTGCAGTGGAGGCCCTTTTGTATGAATGTCTTTCTATCATTGATTCCACTAGATCTATACTACCGCGTTGACTTATCTCACATTGTCCACATGTCTTGCATGCAGGAAGACTGCCTAATGTGCCTTCTAAACTCTTCTGTAAGTGCTATACTCTTGTACTCTTGTGTAGTTTATGTATTTTTCTTTTTCAATATATAATATAATTCGTCTTTTATAAAAAAATTCTCTGTGAAAGATCGAGGGAAGGCAGGTGCTACGGAATCATCAATCATGATGCTCATAAGGCATTCATCAGGACGTAGAGGTTACTGGGCTTGATGTTGAACGTGAGCATGCTTCATTTGTTGAAAAGAACATCCAGGAGGTTAGATACCGAGGGGCCCCATAAAATGAATTTCGCATGATTATTTCCATATTTGGACTTCGTCTCATTAACAACATCATTTGGTCGACTGCTCGACATTTCCGCATAAATACTAGTAGTACATCCAAGTCGATTTCGAAATCTATTTTTTCTGCAAAATTAATTCAAAGTTGGTAAGACGCCGTCAGGATCCAAAGAGCACTCGTGGCAAAACAAGCTTCTGTCTCTGTCTGACCGTCCATCCCCCCTGCTCCTCCATCTCCATCGCATCGGCTCGTCGTCAAATCGCCGACCACCTCGCGCGCCCCTGCACGCCGCCGCTTAGATCTGGTCGGCGGCCCCCGGTGGCTTCCGACGTTGGTTTCTAGAAGCTCCCGTGGCGTCGAAGGAGGAGCAGGAGCGCGGGGAGGGAGAGGTGGCCGCGGGCGCGGGCTCGGTGCGCTGGGGTTAGGGTTCGGGCTAACCCTAGCCGCCACGTGATGGCGTCGTACCGGCCGTACCCGCCGCAGCAGCAGCACCCGCCCCCGCAGCAGGGCGGGTTCCCGCCGCAGATGAATCCGTTTGCGCCGCAGCAGGCGCAGTACGGACGCATGCCGGCGCCGCCGTACCACGGGGCGCCCCCGCCGGGCCCGCCGCCCGGTCCGCCGCCCCCGCATCAGCCGCAGTTCAACTTCGGCCCAGGGCCTCCTCAGCAGCAGCAGCAGCCGCCACCCCCGCCGCAGATGTACTACCAGCCCCCGCCACCGCCCTACGGCGGGAACAGCAACCCACCTCCCCCTCCCCTTCGGCACCGCCCCCGCCACCGTCCCCTCCCCTGCAGCGCCACCTCCGCCCCCGCCACCTCCAGCCCAGGCGCTACCTGCCCAGGCCCCGCCACCTCCAAAGGAGCAGCAGCCCAAGGCATCCCTTCCCAGGGTGGAGACAGAGGAGGAGCGGCGAGCGCGGAAGAAGCGAGAATATGAGAAACAGCGGGCGGAGGACCGAAAACAACAACAGATGTTGCGGCAGTCGCAGGCCACCATTCTGCAGAAAACGCAGCAGGTGCGTGCTGCTCAGCAGCCGCAGAGCCGCCACCACCAGCCATCTGCTGGCTCTAGGCCAGCAGCGGCTGGGTCTCGCCCTTCCTCGGTGCCTGCTGAGAGGTTCGAGAATCGGCTAAAAAAACCAACAACATTCCTCTGCAAGCACAAGTAAGTAGCGTAGAATTTTGCTATTCGCAAGTGCTTGTTGGACTTAGGTCTGTAAAATGTAGGCATGCATAAAAGCTAAATTCTTAGGTTGCTGTTGGGTAGCATTTTGATTGGCCCTGTATGCAGTAGGCAACCTGAAGTAGCTAAATGTTGCAGTTTTTGGTTAGTTTAGAGTGAGGCAGGCTGCACCAACATTTTTAGTTTAGGCATCATGCAGCAACCGGACATGCCAGACAAGCCGACAAGTTGTAACTAGGCCGTTGTCGTGTCCTGGGTACTCCTTGTCGCCTAGGCGATGCCTTAAAATCCCTAGCTGCCTATTAAAAATCATGCAACATCATTTGCGAATTATAGTGGCAGTGAGTTGCATGGATCGGTCTTTCCCACTTTCCGTAGATTCTTTTTTTTTCCTGCACTTGGGTAATCTGGGTAGCTATATCTCATCAATCGGTAATTACACTTTTCAGAAACATATGCTGTTTTCACTACTTGATGTCCAGGTCCAACATCGACAATATAGTGCTTACCTATTTCATTGTCGGAACCTACAAAGGGGAACCATTTCTTGAAACAGGCACAACAATCCTTAGCAGAATGCTCCCACATCTATTTTAATCGATAGTCAGGACAAAATATATGTTTATCTGCACACATTTTGGCTTTTAACAGCTAATAGTTTGCATCAAATATCCAATTGTCAGCATTCCCTGTGACTTTACCATCTAATTGATAATCATTGTACCCAAATACTTCCTCTGTCCCAAAATAAGTGAATTTTTAGAGTTGATCCAAGTCATATCTCTACTTTCACCAAACTAACAGAAAAAACATATTTCTGACTCAAAATTAGTAATATTAGACCCATCACAAATTATATTCATTGTATATGGTACTCTTGTCTGGAAAATTGATCAAATTTAATTTAGTTTGACTTAGACTCTAGAAATAAACATAGTTTGGAACAGAGGGAGATTGTGTTGATTTGCATATGTGTTTGCTTTAAATAGATACTAAATTGCATCATATATTCAAAACTCAGCATTCTATGTATATTCAAGGATGAACAATCTGTGGTTCATGCAGGTTTAAGAATGAACTTCCAGACCCAAGTGCTCAGCTGAAATGGCTCCCACTGAATAAGGATAAGGACAGGTATATATTACTAGTTGCCTACTACCTCCCTCTTTTGTTTGTCTGTGTGTCAGTTGCTATGTTCCACTGCTACTTAAATTGATATCTTTGTTGTGGTGCAATTCATAATTCTGTGTTAGTATGTTGCTCATCTTCCTATACGAAAAGTCATTTTGCCTTAACTAACTTGATACTTCATTGCATTAAGAAAAGCCATTTTTTCCTTAACCAAATATTGCATCCATTCATTGCTGTCATAAATGTCATAATATGCACCTTATCTTAACTCTGATATGTAGGAGAACAAGAACTATATTGTTATTTGTTACTTGTTAGCACCACCAATTTGTTGAGTGACCTATATTACTCTGCTTTGTTACTGAGGAGTTTTCTTAGGCTTCTGCTTGCCTTTTCTTTTATCTGCCGCTTACAAGAAGATTAATATATTGTGACAATTTATGTTGAACTGGATTGTGCATATCTCAGCATTTTGTTGGTTAACACCTGTGCAGGTATACCAAATATAGGATCACTTCACTTGAGAAAAATTACATGCCTAAAATGATTGTCCCTGAGGATCTAGGAATACCTCTCGACCTTCTTGATATGAGCGTGTACCAGTAAGAATTAAACCAAACCATATATTTTTCATGAGCTTTACCCCTTGAGGTTTTATTCAAGTATAGCTAACTTGTACGCCAAACATGTATTAGCCCTCCTGCTGATCAGCCTCCCATGGATCCAGAAGATGAAGAGCTATTGCGTGATGATGAGGTCCTCACGCCTGTTAAACCAGAAGGTATAAGGAAAAAGGAGAGGCCCACTGACAAAGGTGTTTCTTGGCTGGTCAAAACACAATACATATCTCCACTGAGTACTGATGCAGCGAAAATGGTAATGCCTATTGGGTTTCTGTTAGAAGTTCTGCTGGATTACTTCCAGGACATTATTGTGAATAAATTTATATGGCTATTGCAGTCTCTTACTGAGAAGCAAGCAAAAGAGAGGCGAGAATCAAGGCAAGGCCGCAACGCTTTCTTGGATAATCTTAATGATAGGTACGGTTTTCCTTCAGTTCAGACCGCTCTTTGGTTTGTAAAGGTTATTTTGTGCTGCTGACCTGGTATAGTCGTTGACACTATGTTCCTATGTATCAGAGAGAAACAGATCAAAGCTATTGAAGAGTCCTTCAGAGCAGCTAAATCACGGCCTGTTCATCCAACTAAACGTGGGGTGGAGCTCGATTGGGTTATGCCCTTACTACCTAACTTTGACAGGTATTATTACTCTGCGGATGTGCATGTATTTTCATTTGTCATTTCCATGTCAACCACCCCCAAAAAAAAATCGACCGGTGGGGGTAAGACTGCCCCTGCGGTTTTCTTTGATAGAGAAGCTCAACCTTCTCTGGTTGAGAAAATCCATGAACCCTGGTCTTACCCTCAAGGAGCCACCCCCTATGGTTCGGGCCTTAACTCATGCTTTTAGCGCACCCCATACATGAGGGCCCACCTACCATAGGTCGGTTTCAACCGAGTAAATGGGACACAGCGAGTGATATTTTTTTATTTCCACAAATTATGCAACATCCAGGATTTGAACCCTGGGTGAGAGCTCCCCAGCTAGTGGCCTTTACCACTACACTGAACCCCAGGAAAAATTAAGCGCTAGGCGGTAACCCACCGCCTAGTGATTAGGCGCGCTTAGGCGTTTTGTTATTAATATACAATAATGAATTTCAGAATATATAAATGAAAAAGAAAAAGAAGAAAGGATGGAATTGCTGCCGTAAGGGGCCTATTTGGCCCATCTCCTTCTCAGGTTCTCAGCCCAAACAGCCCAACTTCACCTTCCTGCTGCCCTAACACAACTGCACCACGACAAAATGCATACAGCCGCCGCCACCCACCGCATAGCACACAATGCCCGTGTCCTGCTCAAATCTGGTGGAAATTCAGCCGGAAGATGAAGGGATGGAGGAATTCGATTGACGGTGACCCTCAATTGCGACGTTGCGACCCTCAATTCCAGTCGCGACTTCATATTTGGCAACAGCATCCTGCGAGCCCTTCAGATATGGTAGCAAGACCTTGGATTTGGCGGCGGAGGCTTCATCGTAGATGTTGTTTCTGCATCTCATGTCGCTTCCGCACCCTGTAGCGATGGTTGACCTCTGCCTACCTGCCTGCACCGCCTAGTTACCGCCTATACCCCTAGGCGGAGCGGTCTCCCTCTGCTCAGCGCTTTAGCGCGTGTAAGCGGACGTGTAATTGCGCTTTTTTTCGTGGACTGAACCCCTTTGCATGTCAACCACAATCCATTTTCTGTTACAGTAATCTGTTATACCCATCTATTTTTGACTCAGCTGAGGTATCACTGCACAAAAGCTTGCCATTATAAGCATAATATAGGGCTATAGGCAGGTTAGAGAATTAAATTGATTGTTACCTTTTTTGGTTCAACTGTACAGGTATGATGATCAGTTTGTTATGGTGAACTTTGATGGAGATCCTACTGCTGATTCTGAGCAGTACAATAAGTTAGAAATGACTGTACGGGATGATTGTGAATCTCGGGTAAGTTCTGTTTGCTCAAGTTTCCGCTACCTGTACCTTTGCCATTCTAATTGGATTTATCTTACAGTTCAGCCTGTCCATATTTCTGGACATGCCTCCTGGTATTTCTCCTAGAGAATAACCTTGAGTGTAATTTTGATATTCTCTACTTTCTTGTCAGGCTGTGATGAAAAGTTTTAGCGTCAACGGTACGGACCCAACAAAACAAGAGAAATTTTTAGCATACATGGCCCCAGCACCCCATGAGGTAGATGTTCATCTCTTGTGCCTTTCTATTCACATGGTGAATCTTGAGGACATCAGTCTAATGTGACTATTGTGGTTCTTCAGCTTGGCAGGGACTTCGATGATGATGATGATGATGTTCAGTACTCCTGGCTTAGAGAATATCATTGGGAGGTATGTGATTTTTCGCTGCCTTTTGCGATTTTGTCTGTTAGCTGTTGGCAAAAAACTCACCTATTCTTTATAAATGTTATTGTTCCATGAGTCAGGTAAGAGGAGATGACAAAGACAATCCAATGACATACCTTGTCACATTTGATAAGGAAGATGGTGCAAGATATTTGGTAACTGTCATCTGTACACTGAAGTAATTTTGATGTATGAGAATGATTCATTGCACATTGGTATGAACATATGCCACTTTTATGTCCTATCCGCAGCCTCTTCCTACTAAGCTAGTTTTACAGAAGAAGAAAGCAAAAGAGGGGAGATCTGGCGATGAAATTGAACATTTTCCAGTGCCTTCCCGGATTACTGTGAGCAGGACAGATCGTGGCGGCACCATGGAGCGTGGAGAATCATCTAGCATGCATGTATGTTCCATGGCTCCTTGCCCTCAGACTGGTTTTAGTATTATAGAGAACATGCTACATTTACTTATAATCGATACCATGTCAGTGCTCTGTTCATCCAGTATTTTCTACAAGTAGGTTGCTATGGTTCACTTCAACATCTTCAACATCATTGCTGTTACAATAGTCTGTTTTGTGGTCACTGTATTAGAAACATCACTTGCTACCTGCACTTTCTCATTTCATGTTTTACACTAAAGAATAGCAGGACAAACATGAGATGAATACATACAACTATAAATTATTTCTCTTCGTTACTTGTTATATTTGGTTTTGACGTAAACCATCCTCTGTTTACCTTATTGGTCGTTGAGTCCTAATGCCTTACATTGAATGGTGTGGAGCTTGAATAAGGTGTAGTTGTGCCTTCTCTAAAAGCGCTACAGTCAAGGCACATTCTAAATCCTGAATCAAGTAATAACAGGTAATTGGAGTAACAGCTGTCTTTGTACCTTTTAACCCAGTGCTTTCTTCCTTGCAGGGGAATTTAAAGCGACAAAGATCTGTTGATGATGATGATGATCTCGATGAGCACAAGCATGGACGTGCAGAAGATATGGACCAATATAGCAGAGATGATTATTCTGACTGATAAATTGATAGATTGTCACTAGCTTGCACCAACAAAAGGTCATCAGCACATACAAAGCTTTAAAGAGCTCATATTTATATGCTATGGCACTATCTTAAGTGGTTCTATGAGGCGTGTTTGATGAAATGAAAGAACATGCCTGGCAACCTGCACGCCTCGGGGCAAGGTCATGTTTTTGAAGCGCAGAGTATGCGAAGCGAGATTGAGTGTAACTGGACTTTGGTCACCATAGTGATGGTACAAAGTGTCACATCATTGTAAAGAATCAAATTGAAATTTTGGAGTGGTATTCAATTTTTTGTTTTGATGACACAGATCACTTTTTTTTGCTTTTTGTTTTCTTTTTCTTCGTGTTTGACCGTCTTAGTACAAAAAGTTATTTATTTCAGTATTGTACTACCGTGCAGTTCTCTCGTTTCTATTAGTGTTATGATGTTCATATTAGAAGATTGAGAGAAGCATGGTGGGAAGAGTGAATTGCAGCTTATCCATATGTGATTTCTGGTTAATAGCACCCTTACCGTAAATTAAAAACACTGATAAGAAAGTGATTATTGCAGCCATAAGATAATTTATATTCTGTTTAGTATATAATGGTTTGTCAGTAGTATTCCTTGTTGTCCTAAATACTGGAGAAGTATTTGATACATTTTTAAATCGGAAGTATAGAAAAATATGGAAGAACAAGCATCAAAGAGTTTTTGTCATCCTTGCATTGCAATTCAATTCCTGAACAAAATGGAAATTCATCTATATTTATCAAGGTATTAACTGTTGGCTGTATTTAGTTGCTGTGGTAACAGGACTAACCTCTTCAGGGTTTATTAGCGCAGTAGAATACTGTTTTTTATATTTTCTGTGTTTGCCTCAGCTTCAGCAATTTAACTGATGAAGGTTCCTATTCACCATCTAATGTAGCAGGCCCATTGTGCTGGCAATGAGGTATCTTTTGTTCATTATCTAGTACTATCAGACATACATGTAAAGTGCTGCTTGATGACATTCTTTTTATCTGCCTCTAGGTATACCGTGTTTGATGGAGGTATCGGGCTCTTTTTGAAGGACAGCAACATTATGTGCTTTTTCCATGGTTCCTTTTCTATGTACATTTATTTTTACAGTGCACAAAACAAATTTACAATGCACGAAACACTTTTGCTGTCTTGTTGCATGGAGGTTTGTGATTGTGAGGCACTGGAGCATGATACTAATATTTCTTGGATAATTATTGACTCAAAGCACAACAATTTCATACTTAAGATCACAACTTTCAGCATGGGCTTGCAGGTTCCCCATGTTTGGCAGTTTTTTGAGATACTGTTTGCTGAATGATCTAGGCGGATGATCCATAGAACTGTTGGTTCATTATAGTGAACATTGTTAGCTTTGTTCTAGATTTGACGCTTACAGAGTTCCTAGAATTATCTGTTACTTCATTGTCAAAGTTTGTTGTGAATATCTGATTGAAGATTTTGCATTATCATTTACCATATTGTTTGGAGACTGAGGCAATTTAAATTTGTGCTTGTTTAGAAAATATTGGCCATATTCTAGTTGACAGGTTACTGACAATGTCTTTTCTGATCTGGATTGTGAGATTTCATTTTCAATGCTTTTAAATTTCTATGTTGGTTATGACAGTACTTAAGCTTACATTTGTATCGGTGTCTGAAACAGGACTGTTAACTTTAACTTAATACATGTCCTTGGTTCAGCATTTGATGTGAGGTCCATATGAAGCGACATGCATAGAAGTGTCATGCTGGATTAAGTCCTGAATCCTGACATTGTAATGGGCAAAACGAATCAGCTTGATGTTTTGTTATTCTTTCACTTGCTTGATTCCCTCAGAACTGGTTACCAGAGTATTATGATCTCAAAAAGGAGTTCATGATGTCTGACATGTGTTTGGGGGCACATATCAGTTTATAAATTGGAATCTGCTTGTTCATCCTGCCTTATTTTGGACAGCATCCAGATGGACCGATTTGAATGCTAATGCAGCTCTTTGGCATTGTAACATTGATAGATTTGAACTTAGGATATTGCCATAAGATGATGGGGTCCATTGGATTGTCAAACGTGGGCAATCATTCTTGCTCATTCTGCCGGTGCGTATCCCTACACCGGACAGATGATTGCTTGTTTGTTTATTTCTGGTGTAATGATCATCACTGTTCTTTATTATTAGGTACATAAAGGTTGATGTAATGTCTATTGTAAGTTCAACTAGCCCGTTACTGCTTCATTCTTGTGGTTGATGTTATCCAAAACGTTTGATATGTACTGCACGTGTATTAAGCTCCGTATTCTTACTTGGAGGACATAAATGCGATTTTGATAAATTATAGGAAAGTGTAACTGTCGCTTGTTTCGTTCTCTAAAGTAGAGTGGCGCCCCAAGCCGGACAACAGTGGGGATGGTCAGGAAGATGAGTAGTCACATTTTGGCGATTATACGTTCATTATGATTCTAGCACATAGCAGGAACTGCTGGAATATGACATAGCTGCAGACTGTAGAGTGGTATCATAGTCCAGAAGAAGTGTCAAGCTCCTAGATTTCTTAAACATACACCGAAGAAGATAGATACAAGCTAACATGATGCAGATAAGCTCATTTTGCTCCACTACAAATTATTGATCAAGCTTCTTGTTTCACAATGTCCAATGTTTTCAATGGAAAGTTGTTGTCATCGACAAGTCACAAAACAAGATGAAGGGGGTGGCGCTTGTACATCAATCATGCTGGTTGCCTCATGCCTTTTCCCTTGGAGCGGGTAGATCATAGATACTTCTCTGGTTTGCTCCTTTTCGCTTGGGGAAATATTTAGTGAATCGGGTCTGGATTGAACTTGAGAGACTCTTTCCATATGATCTCCTTGATATCTTCTTCAGTGAGCGATGGCTGCTCAAAATCGAAGCTGAAAGGTGCTGGGCAGACAGGTTCATCGTTTATCTCATGAAGGGATGCCAAGTACGGGTGGCATAGTGCCTCATCAACTGCGATACCAAAAGAGAAATAACAAGGTCAGTATCTTTCAATGAGCACTGGTTGTGATCTTCAAAGAATACAAATAAATGATATCCACATTAATATTTCATCATAGGGGTGTGTGAGACTTAAAAATGGATGAGTTTCAGAATATTATTCATACGTTCCTGTTTGGATGAGGGTGATTTAGCCTAAGATTTAGCTTCAAGTTACTAAATCCGAGCAAAACCTGCCTCATCCAGACAGGACCGTTACTCATTTTGCAATGCAACAAGTTCATGCAGGGCCACAACATTACCAGTAATCCTTTTGCTTGGATCAAATACAAGCATCCTCTCAAGCAAATCCACTGCACCACTAGACATATTGGGGAATCGTGCACGGAACTGTTGCTTCGGGAATTGAGGAAGGGACCTCACGTATCTGCGTGCATGATCACTTCGGAGGAATCCAAGGCTCGTGTCATCAGGTGAGCCTACCAGCTTTTGGATCAAGAATGAAAGTTGCAAAAACATAATTCAGAACTTTTGTGAGACACATTCAAGTGTTAGTTTGATAAACCAAGATAATCACATGCGTCATGCTGGAACCAAATGAGTACTTAAAGGAAGGCATTTTGTAATCTCCAAATTTGGTTGATTTTTCTTTATTACATGATTCATTTCAGTTTCACCTGTCTAGTCGTGAATCTTTATATTGTCTATTCTAATATGAAACTGGAATCATATTTGGCTCTTCAATAAAATGAAACAGCAGATTGCCCAAGAAAAACGGGAAATGGAAACAAAACCTCGAACATTTCAGGTAGTGAACATACCTCCGTTATAAGCCTCAGCTGATCAACATAATCCTTTCCAGGAAATAAAGGCTCCCGTGTCACCATCTCACCAAGGATGCAGCCTACCGACCACATATCGATAGCTTGAGTATACTCGCAGCAGTTCAGCAGAAGTTCGGGCGCCCTGTACCATCGTGTAACGACATACTCCATCATGAAGTCATTTTCAGTTGTGGTCCTTGCCAGGCCAAAGTCCCCAATCTTAAGGTCACATTTGGCGTTGAGCAGCAGATTGCTTGGCCTGAGGTCTCTGTGCAAGACATTTGCTGAGTGCACATACTTCAATCCTCGAAGCAGTTGATAGACAAAATACTGCAACAGGGGAAGTTTATAGTCAGATCATCACTATCTGCAGCCTGCTTCAAATTTCGGCAAACCTGTGGAAAATACAGAAGACACATGATGATGAATGTTGAGACAAAACACCACACACCTGGCAGTGATCATCAGTTAGTGGCTGGTTTGATCGCAGAAGATGATGCATATCGGTGTCCATCAACTCATAGACAATATAAACATCATTGAAATTCTCCCTCCTTGGTGGGCGTATGATGTCCTTTATTGAAATAACCTGCAAAAAGGGGTAATATATATTACCAACAACATCAAGTCATAAATCCAAGCTTAATATGTATCATATCACATCACAGGACTAAAATAAACATGTTTTTTTTCTTGAATTGAAAGCAAACGTAGGTTCACTAGTGATGTTTGACGGAGTACAACAATTCGACATTTGGATGAAGGATATGCAAACTAAATATGTTTATCAAGAACAGTGCATTTACAAAGAAAATCTGGCATATATGTAGATTTTGGAACTAATTCCCGCTTGCATTAAAGAAATGAATGGCTTATTAATTTGCTTCGAGAGAGAATCACCAGAAATTTTGGCAGATCTCATCAGGACGGCTTACCTTTCTGGTGAACTACAGAGGTAACCATGGTCAATCATTCAATGACAAAAACAATTCATATGCGTGCTTATTATCCAGCAAGAATGGCGCACGTGAACCTCATAAAAAGACTGTCAAAAGCTAGGCTGAACCTCATAAAAAGACTGTCAAAAGCTAGGCGCCATGGGAGCGAAAAGAGACCACTTACATTTTCGTGATTCATGTGCCGAAGCAGTTTGATCTCTCGCAAAGTTCGCTTCGCGTCGATCTGATTGTCGAAGGCGTTACCGATCTTCTTGATGGCAACCTCCTCGCGAGTCTGCGCGTTGACAGCGGCACTGCACAAAGGAACGAGAGAAAAAGATATGTGCTTAGTAGTGGTTTGTGGCCGAAGAAGATAAATCAACGAGCTGATGAAGAGCTTGAGCACCAACAAGTGCAGCATATGTTATTATGATATAATAATAACTAGGGATAACAACTAATTAAGTAAATCTTGCATATAGGTGTAATATGGTCCAGAAATTGTCTCCCCAACAAAACTTGAGCAAAGTATACTCCTAGTGGCCATTCAAAATTCTGAAACACGAATTAAAATTTGTATCATGCAAAGACAAGCAGGAAATTCAGAACGCACCAGATGATGCCGCAGGCGCCGCGTCCAACAGGCCGGATGGGCGGCACGTACTTGGCGGAGACCTCGAAGAGGTTGCCGTAGATGTTGTACTGCACGTAGCGGCCGCCATGGGTGTGAGTGCCCTTGATAATCTGCGCCTCCCCGCCCTGGCCCAGCCCCAGGCACCCTCCGACGCCGGCTCCGCCGCCGCCTCCGTCCATGCGCATCTACCGACAACCTCGCCGGCGGCGGCGGTCCTTTTGAGAACGAACCACCAAGAAACGCCGCCGGCACTGCGCGAGGCGATCGAGAAGCAGCAGCAGCTGATCAGAAGAAGCAAAGTGAGAGCAAGGGAGGTAGAGGGGAGAGGTGGGCGTGGTTGGTTGCGCGGTGGCCGGGAGGGAGCAGATAAGGGGAGCGTTGGGGAAAGTGGAAAAGGCGGGAGCTTTTCCCCGAGGGGAAATCGAACTCCCGTGACGGCGCGCAAAGGAGTTGGTTGCTGTTGATGGCGCTCCATCCTGGGGCTGCAGCTGCAGGGATCTTCCAGTCCATTCCTAGCTCTCTCGCGCGCGACGTGCATGATCCGTGGCGCGCCCAGGTTTTCCCTTTCTGTCCCCGCCTCCTCAGGTCCTTGTCGCCACTGCTTTGCTGGTACCTGCTGAGCTATGTGGTTTGTAGCAGCAAAGAGAAGGAAAACCAAACAGAGGTATCATGCAGGCAGGGCGTTGGCGGAGGAATGGTGAACATGGAAATGTGTCTAGCATTTCTGGGAGGCCAGAGGGAGAAATGCATGGTACAACCGTATGATACACTGAAGAAAAAAAGAGATGAAAATGCTAAGAGAAGAATAAACCAATACTCCCTATGTTTTTAAATTGTTGATGCCGTGGACTTTTTTCATTACGTTTGACCGTTCATCTTATTCAAAATATTTTTTCAAATAGGTAAAACCATAAGTCCTGTTTCAACTTCCTTTATTGATAAAATGAATTATAATAAATATTTGATAATTCTTATTTTTTTAATACTGATAAAATGAAAGAAGAGAGAAAGGAAAAAGAAAAATCAGAAGTGCACACAGGAGGCTATTCTTGCCCGATCTGGGTAAGATAGCTCTCATTCCACCCTATACCTCTTTTTTAGTTTATTTGCTAGCTATCACCCTTCATTATTGATGACATCTTCATTAGGAATCGTGGAGGCTCTCTCCTTCTCAATGTTAAATCTTAAGTTACTATGCAATAACTAGTTGCACCCAAAAGTCTAAGCTGATAGGAAAAAGTGTGCAATTCACTTATAATTCAACACTCCCTCTCTCATGCAACTCTTGTGAGCACAACAACATGGAAATAGGAGGGGCATAGCGGAACATGTGATAGTCAGGATTTGAACTCAAGACCGGCTTGATACCATGTTAAGTTTCTATGCACTCGATCAATTGTATCGGAAAGCCTAAGTAGATGAGGAAAAAATGTGCAATTCACTTATGCTTCAACACTCAACTCATCACAAATCTTCATGAAAGGGTTGGGCGGTCTCACACTTCTATGCTTTTAAAGTATCATGTGACGAGTAAAGTAAAAGAGAGAACCTGCTTCAATGATCCTTCATGTAATATAACCTGGGTTAATTGCAAAAATGACTACTACCTCCGTTAAGAAATAGATGTCATTCTAGCTCTAGACACGGAATTAAGGAGAGGTGAAAATGGTGGATACACAAAAAACAAGGAGGAGAGAGATAGAGATAGAGGTGTGATGGGATGAGAGAAATCTGTATTAGGGATAGAGAAAGTTGCATTGGGATGTGAGAATGATATGTAATTGGAGAAAAGTGAAGAATGCAACAATAACATGTAAATATGAATAGAGGGAGTACGTATGTAACTTTGAGTTTGATATTTCTACCCATAAATATTTTTTGTTGAAAATTCTCACCCACCCACTATATTTCATGTGTTTTCGCTGATGTAAATTCAAAACCAATATATAAATTAACCTATTTTAACACGTTCTAATTTTGAATAATTCTTTTCTAAAAAGAAATTTGAATGATTTATAATCATCTTATTTTCATGAAAAAAATCTTCCAGATCTCAAACTCTAGGGAACACTAGCTAACCTCTAATATTATTAATTTTTATTCACCGAAGCATGAAAATATATTTCAAATTTTATAGGATTGATATAGTAACTATCGTGTACTCTAAATGAGTGAAATGGGTTGAATCAATTACATGCATGAGAATCAGGATTATTTTTGTAACAAAATCTAAAATGTGGAATCTCAAACTCCGATAACTTATGAGGTTATTTTTGCAATTATCTTTAAGCTAAAAACATAATAAACTACTAAGAAGACAAGGGTAAAAGAGAGGCAGGGGGCACATGCCCCATCCCTCCAACAATGGAGGCACCATGTCTTGTGTTTTTGACCGTGCAACATGTGGTTCTTGATTTTGTCAGCATGCATGAAGTTAATAAGACGATATGAAATAAGTTTACATAAAAATTAAACATTGTTTAGATGTTATATAAACACATAAAACACAAAGTATTAATAGGAGCGGATAACACACTAGATATGATGATGAGGGTGTCATGTGAATCATATGCATGAAGGAACCGAGTCATGCTAAAACACAACAAATGGTTCAAACACTAATAGAAACTTCAAAAGTAAAATTTTAAAACGAACCACAAGGCAAAAATTCCTATCGTAACATGAATTTATGTATGTGAAAATAGTGGAAGCTATGGTATGTGCACACTTTCTTTAGATCAAGATTCTGGTATTCGCAAAGTTGTAGTAGTTGCTTTAGATTGTCTAAATTATATAGGAAATTAAATGTAATATAGAGCTCCATAGTCTTGCTGAGGTAGTGTGTACTATTGGAATTGGTCTATTTGGCCGTTCTATATATATAAACATTGTTTTTTAGTTGAAAGAAGAATTATATTGGGGTGTGTTTGGCATAGCTTATACTTAAAATGCTTATAGTGCTTATTGTGCTTATAGTGCTTATTCTATCAAAATTGCTTATAGTGTTTATTATACATAAGCAGTTAATCCGTTTGGCAAAACTACTTATGCTTATCTATCAAAACTGCTTATTCTCAACCATAAACACTATAAGCTACATTTTGTTGCTTTGCCCATGGGTAGTGCAAAATAGCAAAGTGCTTATTGAGCACTATGCTATGTTCTTATACCTCATAATCACTATGCTATTTTGCCGTTTGGCACTTCAAACCGCTTATTGAGCATAAGCACTTTCAATAAACAAGTTCAATAAGCCGTGTCAAACGCACCCTTAATATGTAGCACTCAACTTGTAGCTTCAAAACTCAATTCCAAACTTGTATGACGGTACGTGTGGATGACTCGCACGAGCAGGTGGCCTTCATGCGCCACGGACGGATCAACCGAAGTAGTGACACCGCCCAATGATCGGCAAGCAACATTCATGTAGGCGGAATTGAGCATCTTCTTCTTTCTCATGTCTCCCTCCTTGCTTCCGCCACGAAAGGAGAAGAGAAACTGGACCCAAAGTTCTCACTAGGCCTCCATCGTGAATGGATATAATCACGACAAAAGGGAGAAGGAGCCGGAGAATTTTATTCCCTAGCGGCGACATCATTCCCATCTCCATGTCGTCGTACGAAAACCTAATTCTCTATGTCGTCATGAAGTTGTTGACGTCGCCGTCATTTTCATCGGAGCCGCCACGAAGAGACCAAATCCTCCCTTCCTCTTCACCATCGTCGGAGAAGAAGAAAATAAAACAATTCCCCAATACTAAAATTCATAACATGAGAAGAACTCAACTCTAAATTAGAACTCGATATAGACTAAATTATCGGAGAGATGGGACCCCGCTCCCTTCGGCCCTCGACATATCGTCGAAGAGAGGAAGGGAGGGGGACAAGAGGAGACGCGAGGATCCTCGCGCACACTGCGTCTCGTTTCCTGCCGTACCAAGACGAATTTATAGATATAAAGAGTGGTGCAAATCCCTATTCTTTTTTTTTAGTAACCCTATTTTTTTCTTCTAAAGGGGCTTTGTTTCCTTTTTTCTTTTTGGAGAAACATCTGGTTCCTAATTGGGGAAGCATATTTTTTTGAGTAACCCTATTTTTTTCTTCTAAAAGGGCTCTGTTTCCTTTTTTTCTTTTTGGAGAAACATCTCGTTTCCTAATTGGGGAAGCATATCTCGCGTAATGATGGCCAAACGGGCCGGGCTAAACGGGCGAGCCCGAAGCACGCTTTTTTGCCCGACCCGAACCCGACACGGCACGGATTGGTTTCGGGCCGGCCGGCTCCTGCACGCACCGGTCGGCCGTGCTCGGGCCGAGGGTAGGGCACGACGGGCGGCCCGGCCCGGCACGAATTGGACGCGGCCCGATGAAGCCCGACGGGCCACACTTTTGGCTCGATAAAGCACGGCACGAAATTAAATAATATACATATTTTATACTTAATACTAATGGTGAAGTGCTTTAGTGGTAAAGCATTTGACTTGTAACTTAGAGATTCAAGGTTTTTTTCAAGTTTTTTAACATTATTGGGCCGAAAAATACTTATTGGGCTGTTAAGCCCGTGGGCTTAACGGCCAAGCACGGCCCGAATAGCCTGAAAAACATTTTCGGGCCGTGCCGTGGGCCGACGCCTAGGCCCGTGAGCCGGCACGGCACGGCCCGAAAGTAAATTAGTGGCGTGCCGGCCCGAAATGTAAATGGGCCGGGCCTTTTCGGGCTCGGGCCGTGCCGTGCCGGGCGGCCTGTTTGGCCATGACTAATCTCACGTTCATTACATGAACGGCTCGGCCCGTCAAATGAAGGGGAGTTCTGGCCCGCCCACGAACAACATAGGGAAAAGCCCATCTCGGCCCGTGGCAATCTGTCAGTGCCTGCACCCCTCGCAAGTCGCAACGGCTTCACCTCTGCCGAGCGGCGCGCTTCGCTGATGGCCGCGGCGGTGGCGGACGTGGCGGCGGCGTCGCTGTTCGGGGCCGACCGCCGCCTCTGCTCCGCGGACATCATCCCGCCCGCTGAGGTCAGCGCTCTCTCCTGCTCTCTTGCTTCATCTTCGGTGCGCCCCTTCACCCTCGCGGCCTCGCCTCATCCACTTCGATTACAAGGCGTGCGCTCGTGTTGGTTGGCAATAGGTCCGAGCAAGGATCGAGGTGGCGGTGCTCAATTTCCTCTCCGCGCTCGCCTCCCCGTCCTCTCCAGCCATCTCCGTCCTTCCCCTGGTACGCCGATTGCAACCCATTTCTCTCCCTTTGGTTCGTCCATGTGGCGAATCACAGAATTTTTGTTTCCTTTTTTTTTGGGAACGAAACTGAAATTTCGGTTCGATTCGTATCCAAGCACTACCGTATCACTGGACATGTATTGTTTCAATCATTCCTCATTAATTATTGCGTTCACTATCACTAATTTGTCCAGTGGTTAGTATTTCAATCATGCCTTCCTCATTAACTGTGTTGGAATAGTTTACTGGTACGACCGTATCAGCTGTAGCTGTACCATTTCAGTCAAGGTGATCACGAGAAGATGTACTGTGCACTATCACTTGCCGTTGATTAATCACCTGTGCGACGCTCTGAAGTAAATGCATGCTTTCGGCGTGGCAGATTAACCGGACTTCAGCCAACTGCAACCTGCGCAGTGGGTTGCTGAGCGACGTCTCCTCGGTTTACCTGTCCTACGCTTTCTGCAAGAGGTCTCTGATGAGAGAGAACACTGCAAAGGGGTTCGTGAGAGGTTGCTGATCCTTTCATTAGCCTTTTTCCAACTTGGTCGCACCCTTTAGCTAGTCTTCTGAATTGGTGTTTCTTTTTTCTTTTTCTGTGACAGTTTGGAAGGTCATGGAGATGTGCTACAAGATATTGGGGGAGGGGAAGGTGGTCAGCCAACGGGAGCTGTTTTACAAGCTTCTCTCGGACTCGCCCAAGTACTTCAGTTGTATGCGCCATGTCAGCCAAACTATTCAAGGTCTGGAAGCCCCTCGTTGTAATCCTATTTTGTTCTTTTCAAAGCCATACGAATCCAATCCCACAAAGGATTGTTCGTGGAAGATGGAACTACTATCAAAGTTGTTTGGTCTTATGCAGATGTAGTGTCTTTGCTCCGGTGTACAAGGCAGAGCCTAGGAATTATGGCATCAAGCCGAGGTGCACTGATTGGGCGGCTTATCTTACATGTAGGCTCTGACATTTTGAAAACATGCCATGGTTATTTGAATTGTCTGTTGACAGCAATGACAATCACTTGAATATGTTTTATTGAGTGCCTGAATTTCTTCTTCAAATTACTTCAGGAACCTGATGAAGAACACATTGACTGCTCTATCCTTGGACCTTCGGGGCATGCAATTACTGGAGACCTGAACCTTCTGAGCAAATTAATATTGTGTTCAGATGCTCGGTATATCGTTGTATTGGAGAAGGTACCTATTTTTTTTTTACCCAGTGTGGTAGGATGCCTCTATTTTTTCCTATCAGCTCATATGTAACCTTTGAAATAGGACGCCATATTTCAGAGGCTGGCTGAAGACCGCTTGTATAATCAGCTCCCATGTATCCTAATTACTGCAAAAGGATATCCTGATATAGCCACAAGGTTGTTTATCTCAAGGGCTAGCCTTTCCTTGTTTTATTAAGTTGCTGTCTTTTATAACTGAGACTTCTGTGTTAGGATGATACTATTGCTATTTGGATTTCTTATGTACTCATCCCAGCTATCTTTTATGCTCTGATGCAGGTTTATCTTACATCGAATGAGCCAGACTTTTCCTAACATGCCAATTTTTGCATTAGTGGATTGGTTAAACCTTTTCCTCTGCTGATCATTATATAATAGTATAATTGATTGATTCTGTTGAATCATTTGAGATAAAGTTGATTTTCCTTCTCCAGGAACCCAGCAGGGCTTGGTATACTGTGCACTTACAAATATGGAAGCATATCGATGGGTTTGGAGTCATACAGATACGGTACTGTATTTGAATGATCAAATACTGCTCAGGCCAAGTCTGCCAAATGCTATGAGTCTTACAATTTTTTTTTATTTTCAGCTTGCAATGTGAAATGGCTCGGGCTAAGGGGAGATGATCTGCAGCTTATCCCTGAGAGTGCGTTTCAGGAGCTGAAGCCACGTGACTTGAAGGTTGCAAAAAGCTTGCTATCATCTAAGTTCCTACAGGTTTGTTTTCTGTTCTGTGATGCTCGAATAATGTGGTACCGTCTGGGAATAATGTGATACATCTGGGAACATGAAGGAACAGAAGTTGTTTTCTGCAGAAGGCAGAAAGCTGTTTTCTCGGAACTTGTAAAGAACAGAAATCTGAAGGCTATACCTGCATGTGCTTCTATCCAATATCCATTAGTCTCCTAGTCCAGATTGGCCAACAAAGTCGCTTAACCACTGATTGGTACTTTATCTAATTAGTTTGACCAATTGGGTCTGCTGTTTATGAGACTAATATAGTATCAAATTAAGCTCGTGATGTCTGGTACTGACATTTTACGCTGGTTTGTGCTTGGCTGCAGGAGAATCACAGAGCTGAGCTGACACGGATGGTCCAGACAGGTAAGCGTGCTGAGATTGAGGCTCTCTACTCCCATGGATTCGATTTTCTGGGGAAGTACATCGCGAGAAAGATTGTACAGGGTGATTACATTTGAAAGTGCCGTGCTATCAGTTTGCTTCTTTGCTAAATTGAACGATAGAATGTTGTTACCCAGAGCTCATTTAGGAGTGCTCGAGAGCTAATTATGATTTGACATAACGATGTCAAACCATTTTGCTAGTCCTTGTGAGCCAAATAGAAACTGGGCTTGGTATTCATACCGGGCTTGGTCTGTGAATGCATTTTCGGTCCAATCCATTTTTGTCCCTGGCGAGTGGTGAAACAGTGAAATCTGAAGCTCGGCCTGTAGTACAGGAACAGAGTCAAGCTTCGACCATAGAACAGGGTTTTGAGTCCCGAGTGCCGTCTTGGCACGTGTCTCACACCCGTCAACTTTACAGTCCAGAAGCGGGAACAAGAGTGCATGGCCGCCGACTCTCCGGTGGTTACGGCGCCGTTCGACGGTGCTGATCCGAATCGCAGACCATCGCGGGCCCGGAATACGTGAGGCCATGCATGCGCCGCCACGTGGAGCCACGCTGGCAGCGAAGCGTGAAGCGCCTCTCCCAAGCTCACAGGCGTCGCCACCATGCTCGTGAGCGCCGTTTCCCAGGCTGCCGGCCACTGACTGACACTGACAGCCAAATCGAAATTCTCATCCGTTTTCTGATGCCTTCGCGGTCTCCATTAATTCCTAATATTTTTCTTTTTGCACGTCAATCATAGTACTAGTACTGCTGCTTCCATGTTGTGAACCCATGAACACGCGTGGCGAAAATATGTTCTAGCATAAATATACACACAACACACATACTGATCCATATTGACCCAAACCTGCTGCAAATTAAATCGATCTTCAGCTTGGCAAGGAAGGCAGGGAGAGAAGCTGATAATAAGCGTGGTGTTTCTCCGTCGATTCAGTTGAGAATGTCGTGCGGCGGCGTGTCGTGCTCGGACGCGGTCACCATCGCCGGCCTGTTCGCCGTGCAGTGCATCATGGGCCTCTACATGATGTTTCTCAACGGCCTGCTCACCGCCGGCGTGCCTTCCCTCTTCATCATCGTCGTCGCCTGCGCCGCCTCCTCCATCGTCGTCCTCCCATTCGCCGTCGCCCTCGAGAGGTACGGCTGTGCGCGTCTCATCGTTTTATTTACACATTGCAGACAACCCATGGAGAGAGCTTCGTTTCTTTTGGTTTAATTTGTTTGCCTTTCTGTGTTTCAGGAGGCAATGGCGCCGCAAAGTGTGGAGCCCAATGTTGGTCTTTCAGCTCATCGTGATTTCACTTGGAGGGTGAGATGTCGTGTCGATTTCCAAGCAAAGAATTCAACAATTCGAGATGCTCTGTTAAACAATTCATAGAACAAAATTTGTGCCTTGTCCAGGGTGTCCATATACCAAGTCTTCATGATGCTCGGAGTCGAACGGACCTCACCGGCGATCGCCTCCGCCATGCCCAACCTTGGCCCCGGCTTCATCTTCGTCATCGCCGCCTGCGTGAGGTAGCTATTGGTTTTACTAAAATGCAGACATCAGAACTCATAATGACACGCTTACGATCCCAAAACTGTCCATCTCCAGGTTTGAGAGGTTCGAGTGGAATTGCAAGTACACGAGGACGAAGATCGTTGGCACGCTGGTGTGCCTCAGCGGAGCAATGTGCGTGAGCTTCCTCAAGAACGGCGCCACTCCCAGCGTATCTCCAGAGTCCGTTCCTAGTAACGAAGACGAACAATTTTCTGAGCAGGGGAATGGCAAGAACGAGTGGATCCTTGGGTGCTTCTATCTTCTGACCGGAGTGACGATCTTGGCCTGCAACACAGTTATGCAGGTTCGTGCAAATATTGTACTAGTAATCTGTTCCATTACACATTAGTCATCGTTCTGCAAGTTTGTCAGAAGTTGCAATTGCATGCTGTGTCTGGTGTTCATCTGAATATGGCTCTGAATGCAGGCTGCAGCCCTCAAGAGGCTCCCTGCGCCATTGTCCGTCTGCTCCATCACCGCCATATTGGGATCGATCTTCAGCGCTATCATCCAGGTCTTGATGGATGGGGAGCTCAATCCCGGAACCAGCAACAACATCGCCCGGATCATCGCTGAAATCGTGCTTGTGGTACTCATCTGTCTGCAACATTCGGATTTTCAGTAGCCGCCACCACCTTCTCCTAACCTGCAATTTCTGGTGCTGCTGCAGGGAGGCGTGGTGATCGGCCTGTGCACGACGTTCCAGGTGTCGAGCATCGGGCGCAAGGGGCCCGTGTTCGTGTCGATGTTCAGCCCGTTCCAGACCGTGTTCTCTGCGTTCATTTCCTTCATCTTCTTCGGACAATGGATCGGCCTAGGATGGTAGGTCGATCCGTCCTGGCGCTTTTCCACTGCAAGACTTGGGAGCTGAGAAAAACTACAGCTAGTAAAGTAGTACATGAACTTTGCAAAAACATTTTTTTTCACGTCGTTTTTTTCTTCTTCTGCAGCTTAGTGGGGATTGTTCTCATGTTTGTTGGACTCTACGTGGTGCTGTGGGCAAAGAACCGGGAGGACAAAATGTTCGCAGGGCTGACGGCGGCCAAGTCTGAGTATGATGTAGAGAGGCCTCTGCTTCGGTGACGAGCAAAAAGTCACCTGATTGTGCCGTGAGATGCAAGTTTTTTCTGTTGCAACTGCATATGATTTTTGTTCCTGATTTAAGTCAATCGATCGGCACGGAGAGCCTTGTCAGGTTTCTCTATAGTTGCTCCTGGTTCTGGTGAACTTGGAGCTGTTCCATGAGCATGTAATTCTCCTTGTAATGCGGCAACGTCCAATATTGAACCTGTCATATGGAAGAAGAAAGTAAAACATGAGCTGTTCCATGAATGAGTGTCAGGAAGATTCAATTATGCTAGTATTCAGAACAAGGATAAGTCCCTGATGCAAATAAGATACAACATGTTCGTCATATATGACCATTTAAATACAAGCACTACTGCTATTTAATGGCACCGAGAGTTTCCCCAAACACTTCACTCTAACTTGTAAGGCTCTCAACAGAGAGCAACATATGAGCTGTATGTGAAGTGCTTGGGAGAAACTCATGGTGGCAACAAACGACTATCTATGATGGTAACCCCTTCAAAATACTTGTTGGCACCTAGAGTTCCCCCAAACACTTCACATTGGTCGCCAAGCTTACAAGAAGCGCATGTGAAGTGCTTGAAGGGAACTCTTGGTAACATCAAGCGTAATCATACTGTTATCTATGATATGACATTGTGGCCTTCTTAACATTGCTAGGTGCCATCTAGAGTTCCCCAAACACTTCACCAGCTCGACCCACATTGTGCATTTGCAGCGGGTGAAGTGTTTGGAGGGAACTCCGGAGGACAACCAACCAAGAACTCTTGAAAACTTATTAGCTCTGCCTTGGCTGACGACCTCAAGAGAGTCAGGGCTGCTATTTATAGGATGTGTCCTCTGTTCTTGATCTATTCCTCCTCGTACTCGTAGTTACAGCTCTCGAACGAAAGGCACATGCATGAGCTACACATGGAGAGATTGCCCGATGCACCTGGCCGTGATTCTAGCAAGATTAGTTTTGGAGGGAAGTGAAAGGAATCTCATAAGTGACCGCGTGGCAGTATCTCAGATGTCATTGTGTCGCAGATCGAATCGTAGAAAGTTATCTTATTTATAAGCTCATAGAGGCGGGTTGGACCAGTTGTAACAAGGAATTGGCCTTTCGTCTATATCCTTATTATGCAGTGGGAATACCAACTGATCCTCATCTTCATGGGGCAAATCTACTCCCATACTAGTGTAATATATCTGGTCATCATTATATACTAGCAAAAGTGCTCGTGCTTCACTACGGACGTGTCTTAAACTCTATTAACCGTAGAAGGATTCTTAGCCTAAAGCGGGTTTTTTCGTCGCCCCACCTTCGCTCGTCTCGCCCTACGGAGCCCCACCAACCTGCTCTCTTCCTTCGTCCGGTCTAGGCTGGTCGGCTTGCGCCTCTGGGCAGGAAGAGAAGACCAAAGAAGAAATAATAAGGAGTAGAGATATGTAATAATATATGCTGATAACAATAGAACAAATTTCAACGCGAAGATTGTCTTTGTTGCAGCGGATGCAGAGAAACTCTGGACGAAGGCATGAAGAAGGAACGCCCGTGTAAAGCTTCATAAACCAATCTACGTATTCATACATCAGTAAAAGATCAATACTCCCTCCTTTACTAAATTGTTGTCACCATTGACTTTTTTCGTAGCGTTTGACCATTCGTCTTATTCAAAAAATTTCTTCAAATACAAAAAGTAATATGCTACATTTCAAGTTTCTTTAGTGATAAAACATATTCCAACAAAATATATGACATTTGTTAAACTTTATTTGAATAAGACAAATGATCAAACTTAACAAAAAAGTCAACGACGACAACAATTTAGTAAGGGAGTAGTATAGCTTTAAACATCATCAGCAGTACATGTTTGGTGGTTCCGAACACTATCGAGAAGAAGAAGGAGGTTATTAGGAATAATTATAGGATCATATCAGTTTGCCGACTTAGTTTTTTTTATCCTCTCCTCGCTCGGTTGAAGATGGCAAAACTTCCTCCGTCGCGCTTCTTTGCCGCCGATTCTGAGGCCTTAACATCTCAGAGTGGCGGCAGCTTCATCTGGACTGAATCATCGTTGGCGAGCCGTCTCCTGACCACGGCCGATGGCTCCAACGTAGCTTGCCTGATGAGGTCCACGGCAGCCACGTTGTTCCCGTGTCTCAGCTCCAACTCTGCCCACTTGCACCAGTTGTGGCGAGGCCCTCGCCGGATCAACGGTTCTCACAGCCTCCGCCGCTTGTCGCGTGGGGTCAACGTGGAAGATCTTCGCCCTATCATGCCACTCATGCACGTCGTGTGGGATCTACCTTAGCTGCACGCCGTTCAACAGCTCCGACCAGCAGTCGAGCAGCCAGTCCAACCGTGCCACGGCTAGTCCTTCGTGCAAAGTAACACGCAGGCCTCTTCCGAGAACTTGCGGACCGCGCCACAGAGGATGGCTTCCACAGACAACCCCGCGACGTCCTCCAGGTGCCAACCGAGCAGGCTGTAGAGGTCGAGTAATAGCTGCCGCTTATTCGTGCCCTTGACCGTTCGGAAGTTATCATCATTGAGGATTCAGCCAGCGTGAGCGAAAGGAGGATATCGAAACGGAAGGAGGCGATGCGTAATCAGATCGGGACTGAAGAAGGCGACACCAAATGGTAACTTCTGTGGATGCAGACACCAAACAGAAAGTGGGAGATCATGGAAAAATAATAATCATTATATACTATAGAATTATATTAAGATCATATACCATAATACTCATTTCCGGTCTTCAGATAGATTACCTTTTTGGATAGAATTCCAACCGAACTTTTAAGCAATGGGAATCAACAATACAACTATTAATTTCGAACACGTGAATCATATACATAAGTTTGAATGCTTTCTTAATACCATTATTTATTTGGTTTTATGTGTTCTAATAAAAATTAACATAAATTATCAGTAAAAGATATGGAGAGTTCCTAGGGACACTTTGTCCCTACTGCATTTCCGTGTTTCCCTAGGAATCTGGTTCCTAGGAAAACTGGCGACTTCTAGTAGTGGATGTAACCAGGGTACAAAACCGCTGGAAATCGGATCAGTTTTTCATGAAAATAGGTTGGGTCCAGTAGCAGTGGACAACCATTTTCTCCCCAAAAAATCCAACCCTTTTTTACTATAGCATAATTGGTTTTTGATCGACTTCTACTATTTATCGAACCGGTTTTTGGTGCATCTGAAACCGGTATTATAGTGGTAAGGTAAATCCTGGGGCTGGGTGTAATACCCCAAAGTTATACCTATTACAAGATTTCCCTGAAATAAGTACACACCCGCTCCATCCCAAGTAACACCCAATTAAGTTAGCACACAATTCTTCAGTTTAGGTGTTCCTGAGCGTTTAGTGGTTATATATGCATCCTTGTATTAGTTGGTGATGAGGCCAGAGCCACAGGTAATACTTCATCTTGAAAACAAAATGCGGTTCTTTCGCCTATAAAAAAACTTGAAAACAGACCTAGGTGGGGTCATCTGGTACAAGCATTTGGTTCGAAGTTCAAAAGGACAGGGATAATATTCCAATTTTTTTACTAGAAAATTCAGGTTCTTAGGTTGGATGTTGAAAAATTCATTTGAACGGAGGGTGCATCTCTATTTATTAGGAAATGAACACATGTTCTTTTCAAATTAATTTTTAAAAAATCCTATTAACATTTGTTTCCTTTTTTTCCTTTGAGACCTGGTTTACTGATAGCTGAAGCATGTCCAGGTTCAATGCATGTAAAGCAAGTGCGTGGTGGCTGAAGTATATCGGCAAGAATATATAGATGATCTGGACTTGTAGAGAATGTTCCCTAGCCATGTACTACTATATCGTTTGAAGAAAAAAGAGAGACTAGAAGAAGGCGTCCAGGTTCAATGTGAGCTGATGCTTGTCAAAGTACATATATATGCAACGTTTGTGTGATTGAGAGAGAGAGAGAGAGAGACTAGTACTATGCAGGAAGGAGGGAGAGAGTGTAGCTACTAACAAGTAGCCTGGAAGAATTTATGTGCAAGATTAGCGAGATGAAGAGATCCCATTAGAGGAGGTTCTTGGTTCTTGAAGGAGTTCCCCCATTTCACTTCTTGATTTCCTTACAACATTTCAATCGACCATGTACATTTCAATCAACATTTCAATTCCACGAGCTTATTATGCTGTATGCCTGATAATGGAATGGTACCCGGTCAGTTACTGGGAATACTACGGATGCTCTGTTTTATCATTGATAGAAGCTTTGAGCTTTTCTAAGATGAAGGTAAGCGCATTTTGGTACGGTAACTATAAAAGAGTAAAACAACAAAACGCCTTGCCCTGTTCGGCTGGCCTACAAGCTTCTTCATCTCCATCTGCAGTATAAGCTGGCCAGCCGAATAGGACACCTGATAATGGAATGGTATCCGGTCAGTTACTGAGAATACTTCGGATGCTCTGTTTTAACATTGATAGAAGCTTTGAGCTTTTCTAAGATGAAAGGAAAGAGTAAAACAACAAAAGGGCCGCCCCCTGCAACCAACAACTGTCTATCTGTTAGCTTCGCATCACTTGTGTATTATATCGCATCACTTTACCTGTCGCAGGTATCGACCCTCTCTGCTATGAATGAATTTACAAATTTGCTAACAACCGTGCTTGCCGCACGGTGATGGTCTAGCCCGGAGCGGCGTTATACGTCAGCGACGCGTGACTTTCGCGACCGATGTGGTTCTAAAAGTATTTACCCGGTCCGAAGCCCATACATATTGGCATATTTTGCGCGATGGCCGGCCGGGCTGCCGATTGGAACCGAATAGCGAAAAGTATTTTGAGGGCACAAAATTGCACAGTAGAACAAGCACGGCTTTATGCCAACATATATTCCGCCACTCCTCCGCGCGCCATGTCTTTTACCGGCCGACGTGGCGGCTGCCCGCGGTGGCCACATCGCCATCGCTGCCTCGACACCTTGGAGGTCCTAGGCCATGGGCCACAGTCCCGCATGGGAAAGCCGGAGAAGCCTGATGCGGCCCGTGAAATCGACGCCTCCTCCTTAACCAGCCTTGTCGATGGTCGCCTCACCGAATCTGGGGAGGGATGACGCGGGGCCGCCGCCGCCGCGGGTGGGGGGATAGCGAGGAGGCGCGGCCGCGCTCGTGGAGAGTTTTTTAATTGCAGAGGAGGACGATGTGGGGGCTCGGGTGGCGTCGCTGGTGGAGGAGATCGCGGGCGCTGCTCGCACGTGGGAGTAGGGAGGGGGCACAGCCTGTGCCGCCGGGTAGGAGGGAGGTGGGGGCTCACAAGGAGGGAGGTGGGGTGGTGCTTCGCCGGGAGGAGGTGGGGAGTCGCCGGCGCCGCCCACGCCTTGCGCCGCGACGGCTACGAGAGGAGGAAGAAGGGGGCGACGAAACGACCTAGGGTTCGAGGTGTGGCTGAGGTTTTATTCCTCCCGCGGCGCGTGGACTGTCCGATGCGCGATCGAATGACTAAATTTTCTCTTTTGTCAACTTTGTAAAACAGACATCTACTTTCTTCTATTTGTAAAACCGTTTTAGTCCGGATGTTCTTTCCTTTTGCACATAAACCCTCGGTACTTTCATTAATTTTGCTTCGAAACTTTCTACTCTCTTTTATCATTGTTTTCTTTCCATTTACCCCCCCCCTAAGCTTTTGGAAAAATGAGCGCGTCTTCCCACCTAGTTGGTCAAACACGAGTGTAACATTCACAACACCAGAATATGCCAATACGGTGTGGTTCTAAAAAGTAAAAAAAAAAGTATTTACCTTTCTGAGTGACACCACTTCATTGGCTTATTTCTTGAACAAAAGATTGATTTTTCTTTGTTATAAAAAAATGATTGATTTTCTAAAAACAATTTATATGCATGGATTTTGATTCTAGGGAGATATGAGCCAATAATAGGGAGAAGCAAGGAAAGAATTATAACAACTGATCGGAAGTATGATGGAACACAATACATAGAATATCTTTTTAGAATTAATAGTCTTATATTTCATATTTAAAAATCATAGCAACGCACGGACACACAAGCTAGTTAATAATTATACTAGAGTCGGCATATGCCTCCGTGCTCATAAAAGTCACTCATATAATTATGCTAAGATCATATAGTACTCATTTCTATCTTCACAGATAGAAAACCATTGGGATAGAATTTCAACTACACTTCTAAAATAATGGACATCAATAATTGTAAGTTACAATTATAAGTGCAACACTGAACTCACATACAAATAAGCTTCAACGATTTTTTAATATCATTATTTATTTAATTTTATGAATATATTCTGATAAAATGAACATAAGTTAATAGTAAAAATGTGTGTTTTGTAGATGATGTAATCAAGGTACAAAACCAGTGGAAACCGGATCAGTTTTTCACAAAAATAGATTCGGTCTGGTAGTAGTGGAAAACCGTGTCTCCCAAAAAAAAATCCAAACATGTTTTACTACCATAATCGGGGTTTTGATCGGCTTCTACTAGTTATCGAACTGGTTTTTGGTGCATCAGAAACCGCTATTGTAGTGGTAAGGTGAACCCTGGGTGTAATACCCCCAAGTTATAACTATTACAGATTTTTGTGAAATAAGTACACACCTGCTCCATCCTAAGTAATACCCAATTAAGTTAGCACACAGTTCTGTAGTTTAGGTGTTATTACTGTGTGTTTAGTGGTTATGTGCATCCGTGTATTAGTTGGTGATGAGGCCAGAGCCACATGTAATACTTCATTATGAAAACAAAATGCAATTCTTTCGCCTATAAGAAACTTGAAAACAGACCTAGTGGGATCATCTGGTACAAGCATTTGGTGGGAAGTTCAAAAGGACAGGGATAATATTCCAATTTTTTACCAGAAAACTCAAGTTCTTAGAGGGGGGGGGGGTTGCAAGGGAGGTTCTTTTGTTGGATGTTGTAAAATTCATTTAAACGGAGGGTGCATCTCTATTTATTAGGAAATGAACATGTTCTTTTGAAATTAATATGAAAAAAATCATATTAAGATTTGTTTCCTTTTTTCTTTGTGAAACATGTCCAGGTTCAATGCATGTAAAGCAAGTGCAAGGTGGCCGAAGTATATCGGCAAGAATATATAGATGATCTGGACTTCCGGAGAATGTTCTCTAGTTATGAACTAGTATATCGTTTGAAGAAAAGGGAGAGAGTAGAAGAAGGCGTCCAGGTTCAGTGTCAGCTGATGCTTGTCAAAGTGCAACGTGTGTGATTTTGAGAGAGGTAGAGAGAGAGAGAGACTAGAAACTAGTACTATGCAGGAAGGTGGGAGAGAGAGTAGCTACTAACAAGCAGCCTGGATGAATTTATGTGCAACATTAGCGAGATGAATAAGAGATCCTATTAGAGGAGGTTCTTGGTTCTTGAAGGAGTTCCCCCATTTCACTTCTTGATTCTTGATTTCCTTCGAACATTTCAAGCCACCATGTCATATCAGTGTTCCACGAGCTTATTATGTTGTATGCCTGAGAATGGTATGGTACCCGGTCAGTTACTGAGAATACTCCGGATGCTCTGTTTCATCATCATTGATAGAAGCTCACTGTAGAAGTGGAAAATAACAAAAGGGCCGCCCCCTGCAACCAACACTGTATATCTGTTAGCTTCGCATCATTTGTGTATTACATTGCTGTTGTGGAAGTATGGAATAATACTTTACCTGTCGCAGGTGTCGACCCTCTCTGTCATGGATGGATTTACAAATTTGCTAACAACCGTGCTTGCCGCACGGTGATGGCCTAGCCCCGGACCGGCGTTATACGTTAGCGACGCCTGACTTTCGCGAACGATGTGGTTCTAAAAAAGAATTTACCGGGTCCGACCTCCGAAACCCATACGTATTAGCGATGGCCGGGCTGGCGGCGGGCACAACGCAACAGAAAGTATTTCGAGGGCACAATTACACAGTAGAACACCCAATTACATTCACAACGACAGAACCAAGAGGAAACAGATTTAGCAAAATATTCCTCATACCCAAGTTAAATAATTCAACGGCTCTGGAGGGTTTCAAAACTCGCATGGAAGGATACTCAAGTAGCGCACAAAATTTAAAATGATTGCATCAATTTCACTTGCTAGAACTACAACCACGATTTCCCAAACTCACGAGAAAATTCCATACTGAAACAAATCTCAAGGGACTGAAACAGTGTCTAGCTCTTGGAGGCCTTGTCCTTGGTCTTCTGGATCTTCAGCACCTTCTTCACAATCTTCTGCTCCTCGACCAAAAACGCCCGAATGATCCTGTTAAGGTGCAAACATCTTAGTTCACCATATACCAATAAAATCAAATAGGTGAATATTATCACGAAATATGTTTTACCTCTCTCTGACTGCAGTACCAGATAGAACACCACCGTACGGGCGGTTCACAGTCCTCCTGTTCCTTGACAATCTGGACCTCTTGTACTCGGTAGGTCTCAGGTGTGGAATCTGCAAATTTCAGGTGCACTTAGAACACATTCATACCAATATGACAATTGAACAAGACAGACTTGTTGAAAGGGAACTAATCAAAAACAGTGACATCTGCAAGACTATATGCAGATAAAGTTAACAAAGCATATTTGAAATGAAAATTTTGTCACGGATCGATAAAAGCAGGTGCATCATAACAGCTCATATGTAAAGCATACACACGATGAGCAGACAAAATAAAATAAATCACATCAAATTTCCCAGAAGCATAATGTGAGATGGACACAGAGCAATCTCCTACTAAAACTGATAGTGCATGCTGAAAAAACTATACTCCAAAACTAATATAAGAAAAAGAATCAAATCAATTCCCGGACTCAAGTTCTGGTAACATTCTTGAGGCTGCCCAAATAAATAAGTTGGTAATAGGGTTGTCAGTTAGGAGCGAAAGACATTCAGTGTAATCATAGTCATTACAGAAGTAGTCATTTGAACTATGCATCTGATCATCATTCAACCCAACCAGGTGGAAAATGTCAAAGATGGTAGATGAAAAAAAATCAGACAAGGGAGCAAACAGACTGATTTCACCAAAAGAAAGTCCTCATAGAGAAAATTAGGCTTGATCTACAACGAAGTTCAGACATATGCTTGTCATGTTTCAAAATAATCATAGGCCCATATCAGAGGCAAAAGGACCCCGTGATCTAGCAAGATTCAAAAGAGAATAATAAATCGAACCAGAATAGCGCATATTAGAAATGTAAATGAACACTAGATGGTCATCAGAAATTTTAAGTCCCATTCTTGGCTGTGAAGATATAGATGGGGAGATGATTTGCATAATGTTTTGTGAACAAAAGCAAGCAAAGGGAGAACAAACACTGCTGAATGGCCTCATAGAGAAGATTAGGCTTAATCCACATGAGAATTTCAGACATATGCTTGTCATTTTTCTCTGTAATCATTGGCCAAGCAACACACACTATGATCCAACGAAGATGCAGATACAAGGAAACAGGCACCACGCAGAACAACACATGATATGCACAGATACATAGTCTAGATTTTTGTACGTTTGTACGCCCAAAATTAAGTTCCGTTTCCACTGATGGCCCTATAGCTCAAGAGCACGATGGCACCCTACAATCACTACATTCCCATCAGGCTACGAATTCATAGCTTAGCGTTCAAGTACACATACACACAAAGCATAGCAAACTAATGCACAAAAAAAGGTAATAAAAATGGTGCGTTGGAAAGAGACATACTCCTTGGATCTTCTTCCCAGTGACCGGGCATTTCGGTCCACTCGCGCGCTTGTTGGTGTACTGGTACACAAGCTTACCACCTACAATCAACAACACCATGAGTAAAGATCCACAAAAAGTAGCTAAATTTATTGGAAACGGTGAGACATCTAATGGAGCACACATCACAGCTGAGAAAATCCTAAATTTCAGGCGCGGATCCATCTAGTATCGAACCCACACACGAGCATAAAGAAACCTATCTCTAATGGCTGCAAGAACAGCGGCGCGTCATCTGAGGGATCTCGTCCTACCTGGGGTCTTGACGACGCGGGTCTGGTTGGACTTGGTGGCGTAGCTGTGCCTCTTCCGGTAGGTGAGCCGCTGCACCATCTTGTCGCCGCTGCCTGCTCCCGGAGCTCCTCTCTCTACGCGCGCTCTTCTTTCTCTTGCGGGGCGGCGGGGGAGGGGACTCGCGAGGTAAGTGAAGGGCGGAGCTTTTATAGTGTGGATGGGGGTTCGGATGACCTAAATCTGACGGTGAAGCGTTGATCCATCGAGTAAGTGGACGGTTAGATTAATTTCGTGCGATTGTTAGGGTGACTTTACAGGTTGACCTGGTATAAGTGGTCAAGGTAACAAGAACTCGAGATAAAAACAACTTTAAAAAACTCGAGATAAAAACGCCGCAAGCATGATTTCGATTTTATAAGAGCATCTCCATTAGTCTAGGTAAAACCAAATCTAAATTTACCATTGTTAGCTAGTATGTAAAATTGAAATCACCTAAAAATAATGATGATGAAAACCAACAGATCCAGCCAAAACCGGCTCCAAATCTTTGTTTAAACTTGCCACGTCATTATTTGTTCCTATTTTTACTTCGCTCGGTCCGCAACCTCACGGCACGCCGCATTCGCTTGATCGGAAGGTCCGTCGTAGTCTTGATCTCACCCGAACCAGTTGCCGCCACGATGGCCCATCTTCACTTCGATCCGGAAATATATCCGAGCATCCGGGCCTAATCTTCCGGTGACCCGCGAGCCCGGCCCGTTTGGCGAGGATCGGAACACGAACCGGCCCGGTGACGACGGGCTCGACACGGCCGGTACACGGTGCGGTCCGTGCTTCGGCCGCACCCTCGGCCCGTGGACCGGACCGTGGACCGGCCCGTTAATATTTCCGGTCTTAGTGGCCCGATAACGGCCTCGTCCACCGGCGCCCCGGTGCGCGTATAAAATGCCCGAAACAGCGAACCCTAATCCCCACTCCTCTCACCCTCACCCCGCGCCACGGTGACCTCCGATTGAGTCGGCGTCCGGTGAAGCCAGCCGACTATGAACATGATTATCTTCGAGAAAAGTTGCTCCCTACTGTGGTGTGGTATGCTCGTCATGTTTGTCTCGTCGTCAACTTGACTACTTCGTTGCTTATCACCGGCCGGCCGATGGACGTCCATCCGCCCTTACATCCACACCGCCAACGTATACGTGTGTGCGCCCGGCGATATCGTAGCACGGTTCCTCGCCGACGTCGGGCAAGGACGACCTATTCTTCCTCACGACCGTGGAGCGGCAGAAGAACAGGACCGGCAAGGACGTGCGGTAAGTGCGAGGATATCAAGGACGAGAACAATGTCAAGGTCGACGAGATGAGGAAACTCGGGTACAAGAAGGGCGACACGTTCACGGCTTGGATCATGGATGTGTGCGCGTGCAGCGTGTGGTTGGAGACGGCAACAGAGAGCTTGTGTTCCGTAGGACCTACATGTCGCCCAACGTCACGGTGACCTCCGCCACGATCTTCGTGTCGCCACCTCGGGTCCCGCCGCCGGCGACCGGTAAGAAGAGGGCGGCGTCGGTGAGTCGCCCCATCTCCTCCTTCGTTGCTTATCGAAAATGTTTCTTCTGCGTGGGACCGGTGACTTTTACAGCGATGATGGCGAGTGAACCGGGCTAGCCAAGGAGGAGGTTCTATTTTTCCTTCGGGTTTAGCTAGACTGTTGGAGGAGTGCTTTGGGTAAAAAATGCCATATTTAGAAAAACAGAATTATTTGGCTAAGCTGTTGGAGATGCTCTAAGGGTCGTTAGATTGGATGCACGGATGACTTTAGCAAATTTTCACGATTTTTTTCGAGAGCAATGTTTCTTCTTGAGAGAAATGAATGAAGAATAACAATATACAACTCGAAACAAGATTAAATATTTTGTTCGTAGAATATTTCCATTAGAGATTGATTATTGTTATCTTTCTTTTTGTGAAATGATTAATGTATCTATGTTAAGATGTAATTGCTTGTCATCAATAAAGCAATAAAAGATTATTGATTCATGAACAAGTATGGAACATGAAACTACAATCATTTTGTGAGTATAAAATATTATTGATTCATAAACAAGTTTATAATGTTCACGTTAGACATATCAAATACAAATAAACTAATAGTGTGTCTATATCCCTTTCTTGTTTGGTCTTTGACCCAACCACGCCAAAATTGTCACAGTTATCTAGATAGTATATTTTCTCTTAAAATATTTTTATGATTTTTATCCAATTGCAATTATTTTCTATTAATATTTACATAGTAGCTATAGGTACGAATAAATTGTAACTTTAATTCATTCTAGACATACAAACATACTATAGTCATGAACCATCGGATACCCATCATCATATACTAATACATTACCACATCACACGGAAGTAACATGAAACTCTCGTGATATACATAATAGAGTAAATTGCATGAATGGCAACTATACTTGTTGTCTTGTCTCAATTTAGCCATCGTATTTACAAAAGTATAAATTGTGGCCATCAAGGTTGCTCAACAGAGTCAATACGGTCATTAGCTCCCTAGGAATATGCGAGCGATGTGACATGTTTGGCTAATGACTCATGCTCTAACGTGGACAAAATGCACTCTTGGAAAATTCAATGTAGACACCACACCCCGTTGTAATATTTTTTTATTTATCCCATTGTCTCATAATTCTATAATCGCTATTAATTAGTTTATGGAAGATGCATTACATGGCTCCTAATATTTAAATCATTTTCCTTATTATGTGGACAAGATAGGAGAAACCTAGCTCTAATTTCTTAGCATAGCTCAAACCTCGCTAATTCATGAAACAATTCCGACTAATTTTATACGAGTAATTGCACCATGTCTCGAGCACAACTATAACTCCTTGCAACTTTAGCTAGGCTCACCAACGTCGGAGCAATCTCATACTATTGGATTGGATGGTGGCTAACAAATGCTTTCTAATTTCGTTTATGAAGTAGAATGAAGTATTTTTTTCAGCATCACAAGTTGTCTAAACGGTCTGCACTTCACTTAGCCACTACTTTAATTAGAATAACGAGTGCATTTTAAAGTGTATATGACTTAAATGTCATTCAAGCCTAAGTTTGATGGACTGATATTTATGACACCCGAGCCTAAGTTTAGGGAGTTAGAAGTGCATTTTAGAAGTATGAGGATGTAAATGACACAAAGAGATAAGTTAAGGACCGACCATGGACTTTACTCTTAAATAAATTAAATGAGATGGACCAATTTATAAGTATACATGTTATGTCACCCGAATATGTGTTGTTGGAAAGCTAATGACCGTATCGACTCAGTTGAGCAACCTTGATGACCACGATTTACACTTTTCTAACTATGATGGCCAAATTGAAACAAGCCAACAAATATAGTGGCCATTCATGCATTTTACTCTACATAATAATATGGATATCTAAAAAAACGAAAGAACATAGAGGTCTATCGGAAATATTTGTAAGATTTGTACCATCAATTTTTATGTACAGAAATGTTATGTTCTTTGCAATTTTAAGTGCATCATTTTACAACATTAAAAAAGATACTGGTAGTGCTTGTCTTGTCATAATACCTAATCCTTATTTATCACGTGTATGAAGAGTTATTCATTCTGAAAATACAAAAATGTGTCATAGAGAAAGAAAACATATGAAAACGTGTGGAGATACACTCAACCTCCTAGTCCCGCCAAGCCTTTCTTTCTCCTTGGTAGCATGTGGAGAGGATAAATATAACTTCTCAAATTAACTTAGGAAACTGGAAGCAATGAAAAACAAACAAACAGTTAGCGACTCATGAAATAAAATATTTTCTGGATCCTTTTTAGCAATTTATGGTTTATTATCTACTATTTCTTTGTCTCATCGTTTTATGGTTTATACTCAGCAAAATCGAGGATTAATAAATTTCTAAGAGGAATTAAATACTGCCTCAACCGGTGCAACCTGCAGCTGCAAGACCAAAGCTGGAAAAACAGAGCCAAATTAATATTTTTCTTCTGTTTTTCTTCTGTCCCCTCGTCGTCCTCCTCTCTATTCCGGACAACCACCGCGGCCCCGAGATCTCCCCTTCTCTCTCCTGGCCCGCCTTCTCTGTATACTGCTTTGATCCGGCAATGGCAGCCTCCGCCTCAGCCACCGCCGGCGAGCTCCTACGCATCGAGCCCCTCGAGCTCCGCTTCCCCTGTATGCCCCTCTTCCAATCCTCCCGGTTTCCTTTTTTTTTAATTCAAAATTTCTTCTTTGTCTTTCTGCGGTCTGGATCGATTGGTTCCTGACGCTCTTGCTGTTTTCTCGTTGGCAGTTGAATTGAAGAAGCAGATCTCGTGCTCCATGCAGCTGTCGAATCTCAGCGACGACTACATCGCCTTTAAGGTCCGTTACCCTTCAAATTGTTTTGGGCGATTCTTTCACCTGTGAATTGAGGTAGAACCCTGGCACGGATTGACGCCACGCTGTATTGGACTGTTGTGCTGCGTGATGGGTTCGTTGATGGCATCAGTGGAAACCTTTGGTGGTCGAATTCATTTGCTGAATTTGGTCAAACTTGAGTTCTTTTCGATGTATGTGGCACTGCACCTTTAAAATGGATGTTGGCATGTATAAAAGAGCGATTTGAATGATTTAAATATTGTAGACTATATTTCTTTTTTCCTTTCATGCATTTCTATTATCAGTCATTCAACACTTAACATTGGATAATTCGTTTCCTGATATGAAGGTTTGATGCATGTAGTGTCATATTATGAAGGAGGTTTTTAACAAACTTATGTGTTTCCCGTCTGACTGTTTTCACAATTCATTCAGGTGAAAACTACAAGTCCGAAAAAGTATTCGGTGCGACCCAACACAGGAGTTGTCTCGCCACGGTCTACTTGCGATGTTGTTGGTATGTGACTCTTAGTATATGTCAATTGCCAAAATGCAATTTGTATGCAAATAAGTCATCCTCTGTTTGGTGCTTAATATTTATTTTCTACACTTGCAGTGACAATGCAAACGCAAAGGGAAGCTCCCCTGATATGCAGTGCAAAGATAAGTTCCTGGTTCAAAGTGTTGTTGCGCCTGTTGGTATAACTGCTGTGAAGGATATCACAGCGGACATGGTAATAATTCTTTCAGTGTGTTTCTGCTCTCTAGAGAATATGATGAAATACATGCATAAGGATAAAAGTCTTGTTTATGTAGCATATTTTTCTAAATTCAATAGACTTCGTAGGTGCACCTTATTTTATTCCTGTTATTGACTCTGCTGCTGGTGGCTTGACAGTTTACAAAGGAGTCTGGAAACAAGATGGAGGAGGTCAAATTGCGAGTGACCTATGTTTCTCCTCCACAGCCACCATCTCCAGTTCCAGAGGAATCTGAAGAAGGTTCACCATCTAGGGTTTCTGAATCAGACAACGGAGATGGAACTGCTGGGGGATTCACCAAAGTGAGTTACTATGACTGTTGATCTTAAACCTGCATGTTTATCATTCTTTTCGTGTAGGGAGGATAATATATTTACCGAAATTGTTGCAGGCGCTGAGAGAACGCATGGACCCACAAGAAAAATCTATGGAGGTAAGTTTGTGTTTACTATGTGTTCATGTAATATGACTTTGAAGTCTTCAAGTTAAATATCTTACTGAGTGTGGGCGTTGCAGGCTGGAGCCTTGATTAATAAATTGACTGAAGAAAAGGACTCTGCGATTCAACAGAATCAAAGACTTCGACAGGAACTTGTAAGCCCATTCTAATGTAGCTAGAATTTGTTAGTTTGTAAAATAGGGAACTTATCTAACACAAACCACCTACTAAGGTACTTCTATCATTTTGACCCCCTTCTTGGGCATGACATCAATACAAAAAAGATACCAAGATAATTGTGGTGGTAGTCTTTATAAACATAAATCGAGTCTGAATTTAATTGGTGTTGGCAAGTAAAGAGAAACCTCCATGTGCAATTTTTTTTTGGGCATAAAGACTCTAATTTACAGGCTTTTGGTACTCCCTTCTTTTCTTTAGCATTTATTTCTGTCAACTTGGATTCATTTAGAAAACTTATATAAAACAGTTTGAGGTACAAATTAAATATTATGACTATGTGATACCGTTGTAGCACCATATGCTGATTTACGATAGATGTCTTGTCATTTATGCAAGCTCACATGCACAACTGGCAACATGGGTGTCATCATGAATCACTAATGGCGTGTTTGGTTGGTGCCCTCACCCAGGCAGCCTGGCGTGTTTGTTTGGCGTGTTTGGTTGGAGAGCCACATGCGTCTGAAATCGGACACCTAACGCTTCTGCCTAACTCAGGCGTGAAGCTCAGGGTGCTAACCAAACTAGCCCTAAAAGCATATGAATTTTATGCTTTCGACATCTATAGTCACCTATAGAATGTAGCAATTAATGCCACCTTTTTCTTTGATATCTTATATGAATTAGAGCTTTAAGCTGAAAAACAGAGTTATGGATTAGGTAAAATGTGCAATGTTATGTTTGTACACTTGCTCCCTCCACCGAGTCAGTCCACTGAGCCCAACTTACCAAGATACGTTTTTCATTTGGTGTTTCCATTTTAGAGATGCATGAAGTTCTGCACTTGTTTGCCTATGATATACATTTTCAAGACCATCAGCTGTTTACTCGATTTCTGTATTTTGAAAATGGTATTTCCAAGTCTTCACTAATTTCACCCCTAACATCATGCTTTTGTTCCATGTCAACTTGTAGATCTTAAAATTGATCCTATATTTGATTATGCAGTTTAATATTTTTGCCAAGCAGAAGATATTCAGTAAGAACCATGTGGTCATTATTGAACAGTGCATTCCTGTATGTTAGACACTGAATAAATTCGTACCATTCTTAGAAATCAGATGAGAAAAAAATGAACTTTACATGAACCTTGCCAAGAAAACTGTAAGGATTCTGAGGTGCACTTATTAGGGTAAAATGCAGTCCTGATTTATAGTTTGTAATCTCATCGTAACTATGGTTAACAGCCTCACTCTGGTAGCCCATGTAACAAACCAAAGCAAGGTAAATTTAGAGGTTTGTTTGGTCCTCTTGTGGAAAAGGAAAATGTATTAATGATCCATGGTTTGTAGGAGCAATTGTGTTCGTAATTGATGTACATTGTAGGCGCACTTATGCAATTTTCCTATTTGTATTATCCTGATGGTGACCTTGATTGTGAACTGCACTCTGTAATATTCCATGTAAAAAATTGTTTATTTTAGTATTCTTTTAGGCCTATGCATGCCATGACTTTTGTTAGTTCTTTTAAGACATGTATAGTAGTCTAAATAATTTGTTGGGAAACTAATTACTTCGACATGAATTGGGGTGATGAGACTGTCAACTGAGTCGTGTAACTGCATGTCCTAAGCTTGCAACTGTGTGGTAATTCTTACAGTTATATGCATGTACAGAAGCATGCATCTCTAAAAGTTTGTAATTCACTGTTGTTATTTGTTTCTGTTCATATGACAGGATTTGGTGAGACGGGAGATCAGCAAGAGGCGTGGAGGAGGCTTTTCCTTTATAGTTGTCATAATTGTTGCTTTGATCGGCATCTTCCTGGGCTATCTGATGAAGTCATAATTCTTTCAGTCTGTCCTTTGGTCACATCAGAGGCAACTGAACTTACATTCATGCAAATTATGTTTGGGATCTTGAAAAGACCATTCAGTTCAGATGTCTTGAATTTTCCTTTCTGTTTTGTCAGTATAGGAGTGTATGTGAGAAATGCTGAGCCAGTGTAAGCCTCTTTGTTGTTAATTTTGTTGTGCAATTCTTCGATGGGCTGACACCATAACTTCAAAAGTGCATTCATTGCTCTATTCACATTTTACTACTCCTGTCAATGTCAAATTGGTAAAACCTTGCGTGTTACTGTAGATGCATAAATCTGGTTTGTCATAAAGAAAAGAAAAGTTAATAACAACTTATCCTCTACACTTATGGCCATCAATGCAATTGAAGTTGATTGCGACTTGTATTGATAATTTATCATGATTGCAATTTAAGTTGATAGCATGGATGTTTCTGGTGATGCGGAAGTTCTATAGATCTTCGCAATTAGGGTTCAAAACAATGGTTAAAACACCATTGTCCCATCATCAAATAAGTCCTTATCCGGTTACCCCTTAATAGTGAGCACGGTGATGAAGATCCAGTAATGCAGGTTAACCCCGCGAGCTTTTGGTACAGATATTTCACACCATGAATCCAGCAAAGAGCGCAAACAACTCTCATTTTGGATTTGCTCTTCCAGTGTTGAAATCCTGCATACTCCGTCAATACAAATGTGGTAGCTACAGCATATATTCAACTAAAAGTGCAAATAAATCTTGTTTCATGAATCGGCACTTTCCATAATCTCTATACAAAATTTTCTTGAGACATTTTTTACATGTACAAGGAAGCCAACATTCGCAGCAAAATGCAGAGTTGGCCATTCCTTATCTTAAAGAGGGAGATTTCCCTTTTATCTACTCTAATCTGGACAACAATCACATACAAGCCTAGACATGTGCTAATGTAACTAACAATGGCCCGACCTTATTGCCCTTAAATACAAGGTGCCTGAAAAGAACCTGTTGGGCACTGAACCTTTTACGGCCTTCTCACATGTAACTTGTAAACCTGAGAACTGATCTATGCACACGTTTCTTCTATCTTCTGTACCTCTCATCTGAAACAGAAGGATAATAATGCCTAAAGTTGCATGAAGCAAGCGCCAGCCACGTCACTCCGCCTCTTTCCAGTTTCAGATAATAACGGACAGAGACAGACTGAATTCTTGCTAGACATCCTCTGGAACTACAGAATTATAATCCATAGGGCATTAATTCATCTGGAGCACAGCTAGATTGCGCTCACACTTCATCTGAGTATGTACTTTGTGTCTCGGCATTCTTGGTCACACTTGAGGACACCTTTCCCTTCAACTCAGCACAAACAAGCTGTGTCAAGAGGAGCCCAGCAAGGAGAGCTGCTGCCATCAACATTGTGAACACGGCACTCCAACTCTTAGATGAAATGTATCCTGTCAGCAATGGCCCAATGGCAGCACCAACAGACCCTGTCCCATCAATGATTGCAGTCACCGTGGCCAGAGCCCGGGAATTGCCATTCAACGAGCTGTGGGTGCCAAGGTCAGCTGACACTGCAGTTGTGATCAAGGCATATGGGCCATTCACAAACATGCCAGTGACAAACATGAGGCAGATATTCCACACTATCGATACACTTCCATATGTGCGGTACAAGAAGAGGGCAGGTATCGCACAATACATGAAGCTTGCAGCTGTGACTGCTCGTGCATTTAAGCGATCAGAGATGTGACCAGCAAGGACTCCACCCAACACACCACCAACATCAAAGATTGTTGATAAGCTGCCAGCCATAGCATCGGAGAGATACTCATTGCCAATACCTGAAACGAGTAAGGCCAATTAGGGAGCACATTTTGGAGAACAGTTCAAAGTTATTTATTTGAAAAAAAGGGATTGCAAATTTGAGGGATGCATAAGAAGACTTACGTGTATGGCTGATGTAGAATGGTAGCCAATACAGGAAGGTATACGCAACCAGTTTGGAGAAGAATAGGCAAAGAGCAAATGGGGCAACTCCAGGAATCCTCCATGCCTCTAAGAAACCAACTGCCTTATGCTTCACTTCTTGGCCTGGTTCCAAAAGGGGCTCCTTCGTAGTATCCTTCTCACAGCAATATTCCCCACTGTCGATGTCTATTTCCATCGTCTCGGGACTAACAGGCAAGAACATAAATACCACCAACCCCACAAAAATCATAATAAGGCTGGGGATGGCAAATGACCAACCCCAGCCAAACTTCAGCAGGAAAGCAGCGAGCAACGAACCAGCAATGTTCCCAATAGAAGTATGTGCATTCCAGATGCCCATTATCAATCCCCTTTTGCTCTTCCCAAACCAGTTTCCAACAACTGCAACAACTGAAGGCCATCCAATTGATTGAAACAAACCAGAAGCCATTTGAATAGCCAAGAAATAGTAGAAGCTGTGAACATTCAGCCAGTATCCAGCGCCGAAGAGAGTGGTGAATATGGCGGTCCCAAGCATGCCAATTGTTAGAAAGATCCTTAAATCCATGCGGTCGCCAATATGTCCAGCAAAAAACATCCCCATAGAATATACAGCAAGGAAGGCAACATCTATTTCACCAAGTAATGCTGAGCCATCAACCGTGTTAAATGGCATCCAACCAATGTTAAGACTGTTGCGCGTGTGCAATCGCCCCCAGTGGGAGAAACCCACTTTCGTCTGGGGATCAAGCGCACTCTTAACAATGCTAGTGATCTTCCGAGTCATATGAAAACAGGTATATGCGAAGAATGTAAGGACCAGGACAAGTGTCTGGTAACTTCTTAGCGAAATGGAACAACCAAATAACCGAAGACCAGGCGGTTTCCTACTCCTCTCATGAGACTGAGCCATCAGGACACAAGACTTTTTGCAGAGATTACAGAACAGCTAGCGCCACAGCAGAGAGACGCTTCCTGATAAAAGTGATCACCACCTGAAAGCATCACACAAGAGTATAATTAATACGATTGCCAAATGAGTACATCAATAGCATGTTGAGAGCGAAATAAAAACCAAAGTAATACATATCTTGAAGTTAAATGTTTAACCAATTAAGCAAAAGCTAATTAAGCAATGGTGTACCTACAATTTTTCAGGCAGAAAGTACTGGAATATGGGGAAAAATTCTAGCGGCCTCAAAATATTCTGTGAAAAATAAAACAATCCGTTTGTTTACTATAGACCGGTTCTGTGATCACAGGTCCAAGAGACCAAAATCATCAATTAGATCCTCGAGAACAGATCGTCATGAGTGCTACTCTTATTCCCTGCATTAACAAAGACTATCGATTTTGTCCTTGCGCTTTCCACAGAAAATATTTTTTAGTACTCCCAAGTTCCAAGACCTCGAACTAATCAAAATTTCAGCAAACAAATGCTCCAGTTGACTCCTCATTTTAGGCCAAGTGCAGTCCCTAGAAACCAATAAGTTGACTTCCTCCTCCGAAGAAGCATATTTTTTCAATCCTGTGCAGGTGACAAGTTTGAATTTTTTTACCCCAATGTCCTGAACGAGATGTCACAAATTCATTCAGAGAAGCTAAATTGCCGCTCATACAATTCAACAACGCTATGATCCAAATCAGGGGAGATAAATTAGCGGCTTATTCCATGATTCCTCCACTGAATTCTCCCCCAATTTCCACCCAAAACCTCCTAATAAACCCATTACAGTAGTATTACACAATCCGCCGGCAGAAAAAGAGCCCAACAAAAGAAAAGAACCGAGGAAACGAGCTATCGATTGAGCCCATAACAAGCACGAATCGTTGCGAGAATCCAGAAAGATACAGAAGAACAGGGCCGTAGTTCGAACAGAGCACGGACCTTGTTCAGAGCCGCGGGAGGGGCTCTCCCGGAGTCCCGGCGATCTGTGCGGGGCGGCGGGGCGCGGAGACGGGTTCCGGCGCCGGATCTGCGCGGGATCGTATTGGGCTCGGTGCAAATGCGCACGAGACGCAATGGAGATTGGGCACGAGGAGGAGAAGAGGGGCGCGTTTCGTGTTGTGGAGGGTGTTCTTTCTCGGTGAGCTCGCTTGGGTGGTGCGAGGTCTTCGAGCAGGGAGCCTCGCTCCCTTTATTCACCCTTATTCGGACGCCCGACGGGCTTTGCACCGTATTCACGATGATGCCCCTGGACCGAAATGCCCCTTCGTGCTGCTTGCTACAAGGGTACTATATGCTGACCTGTATAAAAGTCTAAAACTAAAAGGGGTTAGTAGATTAAGTCTTAGTTTTTGTATATTTATTATAGTCTAAAACAAAAACAATCATAATGATAGATTGAACAGAAACGATCATAAGGCGAGTCTCAGTGGAGAGTGTCATCACACGATTCTTAAAAGAATTTTTTAAAAACAGTGTCAGTGGAGGGTCATGGTGATGACACTCACCTCTTCTCTCTCATGTCATGTCAGCAAATTTAATGCTCACGACACTACCATAACACTCTCATTGAGACTGGCCTAAGACCTGACTTTTGTTTTCGAGCCAGCTAATAATCCGTCAAAAAGAACAGGATTAAATATTTTTTTAAAAAAAGAACAACAGATTTACTAGTTGAGTGCCTTGCTAATCAAGGACCACGCTGGTTAGTGATGACAGCACACCAAAGCATTACTCAGATGCATTTAACTTATTATTTCACAAGGCTGCTAGTCATATATGGCATTATTGCTTATTATTTTGCATGCCTTTGTTTGGATAATTCACATTTAACACGCTTTGCATTCTTTATAAGAGTGAGTTTTTATGATTTTTTAATGCCACAATAAGATAAAGTAACTACTCACTATAAAATAACTGCAACACAACATGATTCAAATGAACAAATTAAGCATAATATGATACTAACAATCATATACACGCGTGTGAGTAGTCATACAAATGAATGCATGTATGCACATCCTATCCGAAAAGATTGGACTGGACTTAATATTGAAATTCATGTAATCACTATAAGCTCTTCATTGTTAAGACCGGAGCCGAACCGAACCAGCTGATTTATGTTTAATTTGCGAGTGTAATCAAGATCTAATGTTTCCGCTCCGGCCTTTGTTGTACATCACTGTACGGGCTTAATTAGTTTGAAATGGTGCTAGTGCCACCCTGATGTATCACACTCTGCATGTTAAATAAGTGTATGATTAACTATATATAGTTTGGACGGTGGACTTCTTATGAGTATATCCAGTATGTTATACTATCACGAGAGAAGAGGCATGTTTTTTTGCGGTGAAACACAGGTCGATCTACTGCTTGATTTTATTCGTACATACGTGCACAATTTAAGGCGTGCGGTGTAACATGTTACCCCCACTACAGCTTTCGGTGCACCCGTAATCAGCACGAGGAAGTGTGGTTTACGTCAGTTCCCCCACCCATTTGAGCTGCGCCAGTTGCATTTACAACATGAACCCGGAAAAGGGCGAAACGACGAGGACAGCCTTGCAGCGAAGCCGAAGGGCAGAATGGGAATACGGGAGCCGCATCGTATTTCATGGCCAGACGGGCGCGGCGGCGAAGCGCCCCGAATATTCGATTCCCGCCACGGGAATTATCCCTCGCGTGCCGTGCGGATTTTCTTCCTTCCTTCTCTTTTTTTTTGGAGGAATTTTCTTCCTTCCCTTTGCCTTCACTCTCGCCGCCGCGTCCGCTTGGTCGTGTTCGCCCCCGCGCGGGCCGCCACAGGAGGAGCCACACGGGCCCACGCCCGCACCGCATCGCATCCGGCCCGTGCACTCCCTATCGGGCGGCGCGCGTCGACGCGGCCCGTGAGGTCAAGCACGGGCGGTGGGTCGCGTCACGGGTGCGGGGCCCACGTCGGCCACCTCGGCAGGGGACGGTCGCTGCCAGTGGGCCCGGCGCCGAACTGTCAAGGAAGAGGACGAGCCCAGCCATCCCGGATCCCGGGTGCGGCGTGTTACTGTGGAACAGCGGCCGCCGCTCATGTCATCCGGATCTGCAACGGTATATTCCGGGAATAATCCACTCGAGCTGCGATCATCAATCATCGGGATTCAATAGTCGTCGGCAGTACCACGACCCAGTCCCTTGCACAAACGAAATGTCCAGTTTATTCTTGCACAACGACATGTTTGTGCTCTTTTCGATGGTTTGTAGGTATACTATACTCGCAACTGATGTCTTGGACACTGACCCAACGTGAGGCGCAAGGAGGCCGTTCGTTGTTGCTTCAAAGCGTTGCACGCGTATGGTATTGACAAACGAGTACAGTATACAAGATTATCCACTCTTGAAAGTTATTATGGAATCAGGATCTGTTTGGTTGCCAACTAATTTTGCAGCTAAAGTTTAGTACACCTTGCCGTGTTGGTTGCACACGAGAAAATTGACCAACTATTTTAAGCAAAGTGCAGCATAAACAATCTATAGAAAGTGAGCAAACGACTAAAAAAATGGGCAGAAAACCTGAATTGACTAAAAAAAACTATAGTTGTATAAAGTTAGCTGACAGGTTTGATACAGAATCTCAACACACCACTACATTATATAGGTCATCAAACTAGTTAGAAACGGTTAAGGTTAATGATTTCTTGTCAAAGTGTGCTACTCATACATTAGACATTTTTTTCATGTTTGAAAGATATTGATATCCCTACAATGCTAGGCCAGGCTTGAGGGAAGATGTATGGGCTTGGTGTTAATTTAGTGAGGTTTTGAGTTGAGCGCGCAGGGGGGGGCTATGGCCCCTTTGGCCAAAATCAAGCGCTGCCAAAGGATGTCAATGTGCATCATTTGTCATTATATGGATCCATGTGTGCGTGTCTTGACTAGTTTTATCATTATTAAACTAATTGTCGTATCATAATGTCGAAACTGAATTCTGCTCAAATTGATGGTCCTCCTCGAAACAAGGAAAAAACATGTGGAAATAGTATGGTTTGGAAAAAGAGTAAATTTCATAAAAATGTACATAAGCTGTAACAAAGCTACATATTGAATGAAGTACTTTTATCACCACACAACCACATTGTTTTATTGTAAACTACACTGATTGATTGTCTGATCTGTATATAAATGGTTACTTCCGGTTTTGAACCGAAGCTGCACCACTCAAAAAAGTACTATGCGAAGTTGCGTGAAGAGTAGAATAGTAGTATGAGCCGCAACACGGGACGTGTTTCCCGATGTGGCTACTGGATAATGGCGTGCGCGCTTGAGGCTTCTTGCTGGTGCGGTCACTTGCCTCCGGTTTCAAGAAAGCAACTAGTACCGCGGTGGTGATAAGATCTCGGGTGTGTTCGTTTTCAGAGTCTAAACTTTATAATTGTCACATCAAAAAGAATCTTAATATTTATGAGTACTTAAATAAAATTTAGGCCTCGTTCGTTTCCACCCTCTAAAATTTATATCATTGTCACATCAAAGAGAATCTTACTATTTAGTAGTACTTTTATTAATTTAATAACAAAACCTATGTCGCGACCCCGTCTAATTTGCGAGACGAATCTAATGATCCTAATTAATCTATGTTTAGCTACAGTGATGCTACAGTAAACATCTTCTAATAACACCATAATTACCCTCGTTTGATTCGTCTCGTGAATTAGATAGGGGGTCTATAATTAGTTTCGAGATTAGACTTTATTTAGTACTCCAAAATAATAAAATTCTCTTTGATTTGACCCTCTAAAAATTATATAGCTGGAAACGAACAGGCCCTTAATTATAAAATAAATTACAGACCCCTAGACTAATTCACGAGACAAATCTAATGAGGTTAATTAAGTCGTGATTAGAAGACGGTTACTGTAGCAACACTTTAGCAAAACATAGATTAATTAAGCTCATTAGATTCATCTCGAAAATTAGCATCAATCTCTAAAAAGGTTTTGACATTAAATTGATCGAAATATTCATAAATAACAAGATTCTCTTTGATCTGACAGTGCTAATTTTTAGAGGAGGGAACCGAACAGGGCCTTGGCCTGACTATCCACTCTCCAGCAAGAAACGTAGACACAGGTGTGCGCACCGTGCAGTCGGTAGTCCGCAGTTCAGTTCAGACAAGCGCGCACGGACACACAGCAGGGAACCCGGCCCGGTGCTAACGGCCGGCACGCGTGGCATGGGTCGGAGGACAGGACTGCAAGCTTCACTAACCGATGGAGAGAGTGTAGTGTGATCGCAATCGAGCACGGCAAGTAACACTGACAAACACAAGGCGACGATCGATGGGGAGTGATTGGAAAATGTGACATATCAAATCTGTGATGCGCCAAATCTTCACCATCAGTAAAATGTTCATGGCATGATTTAATATCCTGCCATATAGCTCCCCTAAAACAATTGCTGCGTTTCCACCTAAGACCCAAAAAAAGGTCGATATTGCGTGGCGAGGAGTGGGTAGGATTCAGCCGCGACATGGCGACGTGCGTGTTTCCCGACGTGCCTACTACTGGATGGATAATGGCGTGTGGGCTTGAGCCTCTTGGCGTTGCCTCTATTGCTTCAGAGAAAGCAACCACTAATCCGGGTGAACGGATGATTGCAACCGGATTAATTATCCCGGGCTGGCTATAGGCTAGACTAGTGGACAGCCATCCAGTGTGCAGTGCAGAGAGGAACAGGGACAGGTGGGGAGTCCAGTTCAGACAACGGCGAACAGACACAGGACGCAGCAGGAACGGCCACACGTATGCATGGCTGGACGGGACTGGAAGCTCGGTCGGTCGAGACTCGACAGCGAAGTGTGATCGCAAGCAGTTAGGGTCGTGGCACTGGACAAAAACTGGAAGTGTGATCGCAGCAAATTCACAAGCACATCAGATGAAGGAACAGAATACTATTAGAAGATAAATGTGGCCTGTAATTGCAGGTGAGATAGATGACGGAGTACTAATTCTGTACGAAAAGTTGCTGTCGATGATGATGGTGGGGAGGGGACGTGGCACCCGGACCGAAGCGTCGGCGCGCAGCGGAAATTATATGTTCCCCCTGTTTTTGTGGATCATGGTGACGAGTGCTTGGACAATAACAATAGCATGAGTACAAGTAACACGATGGTGCAGGACACAACTAGCAGTACCCATTCCCATTTCCAACACGAGATAAGAGAGAAACAGTGAGATCCGGATCGTAGTTTCCACTACTGATAAAAGAGATTCATTAGGGACCGTTCGGCATCTGACGAGGGACGACTGCAGTGACGCACTGCACGCAAGAGCCCGGTGACTTTTGGCAAATGCAGTACTCCACTGCTCATCAGCCTCTTGCGGTGGTTAATACTAACAATGACACCGGCAAGGGTTAATAGCAGGGTAAGACCCTGCTGGGCAAAGCTTTGGAAGGATCACAGCAGGGGTTAGTTAATTGATACTGGCGCACTGAAATTCGGCTTCCCTCTGAAAAGGGTACTACTTCAGATTCTTGCAGCAAAAAGAGAGAGAGAGAGAGAGAGAGAGAGAGAGAGAGAGAGAGAGAGGAAATTTTAGCCGGTAGCCTTTTAAAATAAACCAGTTCCTTCACCTCGACTTGTTCTGCAGAGTAGTGTAAAGTTGCCACTACCACAACCCATGTCTTACTAACAGACATTTGCGAAATGATGAACATCTTAAAAAATACGGAGTATCTTTTACACTAAGCACGCAGATGGTTTGAGTAATTGTTGGAGACCGAGAACGCAGCAAACAGTTGGATGCTGCCGTAGAAAACCAAAAGGCTAAGCCGGTGACTTTTGGCAAATTCAGTAACTGTTGCCACTACCACAACCGCATGTCTTACTAACAGACACTTGCGAAATGATGAACCTCTTGAAAATTTCTTTTCACACTAGTGTAAGTGCGCAGATAGTTTCAGTAACTGTTGGAAACTGGTAGTAATACATGAAACCACAGTCGGATGCTGCCGTAGAAAATAAAAAAGGCTATATAAGCTAGCCGGCGGCGCCGGCCGGGGCTAAGAATTCGACGGCTCGCGTAGCTCGGTAGAGTTGAACCGAAACTGCCTTTTGGTTTGCACCGGACACGCACTTGTTTCCATTTGCAGGTAGGCAGCAGTACTACGTGACGCACCTCCACCCAACTGCCTCGACAAATGGATTATATTACAATCAGTAATCAGTAATAATGCTGATGTCGCCTTCAGCGCTGATATGTACCGCTCCTTGTTAATTAGCCGTGTGCAATTGTACTCTATAATAGTATTATGCTAGTACGATTCTGGCTACTAGTGCGTTCTGTCGAAGGAGATGACGGTGACTAGAGGATACGGGGACGTGGCCAGCGGTTGCCGGGGAGGAACGGGTGGTTGGGCTCCGGTTTTTGATCCGTCGAGCTCGGCCGGAACCGCTTTTGATCCTCGGATTTGGACGGAATGTGTAAAGTAATGGAGGTGATGCGATCGAGATCCATCCATGGCGGTTGCGGTGGTGGTTCTCCATGGACTACTATATTCTCTCTACCAGTGGTCTGTCTCTCTCCCTCGCCCGCTTTGCAATGCTTGGGTTGGGCTGCCGCGTCGGGTCCCCGTCGTCGTCGTCGTCCACGGCTCGATCGACCGCGACGGCGCAAAGGCAAAGCGTGCGCGGACAAACACGGCATGGAATGGCTCACCTGCAGTTCCTTTTGTTTGTTCATCAGGCACGTATTATGATGATGCTGAAATTATCCACTCTTTTCAGCAGAAGGGCTAATATTAGAGCGGTTTCGTGCTGCAGAAATCTGATGCTGTAATTTCGCAGGCTGTTGTGCCCGTTATATCGATCGGCGTGGTCAAGGACCGGCGGTCGTCACTGATTTGGAAATGAATCAGCCGACTGTCACCGAGAGCGAAGTGTGATCGCGGCCGGGGCGAGAAATCAATTGATCCGGCGACGATGTGGCCGTTTCCAGAAACGACTACAGAGACTGTAAGCGTATTCAAATCCGCGCGCCGCCCACACACACACACGCACGCCTGAATTCCCGGTTGCAGATGAAAACGGAAACGCAGTATATTAATTGCGCGTGCGATGCTGCCGATCGGTGCCGATACGTGTGTACTCGTGCTCCTGTCGTGTGACGGCGACGTACGGCCGACGGTGACCGGCACCGGCCGGATCGGAGGACGTGGCGAAGGACACGAGGAAAAAATAAATAAATAAACGGAGCTCTCCTCCTACCTGACCGGTGATCCGTGGCCACGACCAGAACGGGGACCAGAACGGGGAACGAGCAGGGTGATTCGGCGTGCGCGGGTTTTTAGATCATCCGTCGAGCTCAGCGCAGCTCTTTTGATTCCTGGATCTGGAAAGAGTGGATAAAGTTGTACAGCGAGAGCAACGAGGAGAGAGATTCGAGCGAGGAGAGCGCGCAGCTGGTGGCTCTGGTCAGGTGGTTCCGCGAGTGGCTGGGATCCAACGCAGACAATGGAGGTCACCTTCGTCGGCGACGACCACGAGTTGAAACGACAGGCAAGGTAAGATCCGCTGGCACACGCGCCACACGGCACTCCTGCTCGCCAAGCATCTACCTGATGGATCATCGTCCAAGACGTAATTACCGTCTATTACCTTTTGTTTCAGGGATTTTTGAGGGATAATTACCGTTTATTATTGCTTTGTTTGCCGTTGTTGTTTTACATTTCATCGATTCGTTTTATAAAGCATCTATCCGATGAATCGTGCAAGCACGGAGGGACACGAGCATGTGGCCCCGTGCACGCCCGGCCGCAGGGATTGGGATCCCTTGCAGTGAACTGCACGCTGTGCAGTACCCACTCGACGGGTGGGGCTACGTGCCGCACGACCCTACCTGTCGGTGGCTACTGCACACGTGCAGTCACGTCGGAGGATCTGTGTCCCGGCCGCAGAGGGTTCTTTCCCACGAGGCGGAAGGAATCGGGTACGCGAAAACCTAGGAAGGAAGCTAAAGCGAACCTAGCTAACCTCTCTCTCTCTCCACCGGCGGCGCAACAATCAAGTTGCCGGCTTGCCGCGGAAAAGGCGGCATGGAAGGGAAGGAAAGAACGGGTGGCGTAGGGTGGCCGGCGAGAAAAGAAACGGAGCCAGTAATAATAAAGCGAGGAAGCAAAGGTGCGTGGGATGCCTGACGCCGACGTTGCACCGGTACGGTGGTCCTCGGGTGAATTTCTACCGGTAGCTAGCTAGGACTAGGAGGATGGAGCGGCGGCCCATGACGATGATGGATTGGGTTACCGGTCCGCCGCCGCCCACCGGGATGGATCGCCGCGCCGGCCACAAACCAGATCCACTCTGCAATTTGCGCGCCGGTCGGTCGTCTTGTCTCGTCGCCCGGTCCGAATCCCATCGGTCCATGCATCACTTTCGATGAAGCATCTGCTGGCCCGTACTGCTCTGATGCTCTCGCTCGGTATCGTCACGCCGGTACGTCGATCGCGTAATGCTTGGCGTACGCTCGAGAGAAACACTAAGTATAAATTTGTTTACTGAAACTTTTCCAACCAAATTTCGTTGGATTGTAATAGTGCTGTTCGGTTTGGACCAGGCACAGTAGGGCCGCCCTGTTTGTGACAACTGACAATGGAGCCGGATTTGTAGCGCAAGCTGGACACCAATTCACTAGCAGTAGTAGTCAGTTTTGTATAGGCCCAAGAGTCCAGGCCTTTTCTACCTGAAGATTTTTCACGCGCATTTTCTTTCAGGCCCAGTATGCCAATTCCCCAGCCTGAAAACTCTATAGGAAAAAGTCCTATTTACCTCTCTCAACTTTTATGGTCGGTGCATTATTGCCTCCTCAACTCTAAAATCGGATATCTACGGTCCCTCAACTATCAAAATCGTTCGTTTTACCTCCCTGCCTGGTTTTGGAGTGGTTTTAGTCGACGTGGCTGGTGAGGACGCTAGCACAGAGACGAGAGAGAGACGGAGGAGTGGTTGGTGGGGCCCATAGCGCTGACGTGGAGCCTGGCATATGAGTCCCACAAGCCACGTCAGCTAAAACCGCTCAAAAACCGGACGAGGAAAGTAAAACGAACGGTTTTGATAATTAAGAGACCGTGGATACTCGGTTTTAGAGTTGAGGAAGCAATGCCGACCATAAAAGTTGAAGGATGTAAATAGGACTTTTTCCAACTCCATACGACAACTTGGTTGCCCAATTTAGTTGCTCCACATACAGCTCAAAAAAAAAGAGTTGCTCCACGTTGAATTGAAGGCAAGATTTCTTTTTGGAACGAACTCGAAGGCAACATTACAATGTACAGACGACATCGTACGCAACGCCGGTACTTATGCTGCCTTTGCAAAATAATAAATAATAAATAAATAAATCAGATGACATGAGTGCCTGTATTTGAACCATGTACTAATGCCACTCAGTCGTCATCGTCGTCCATGTCCAGCTTCTGCGCCTTCTTCCTCCTGGCCCCGGTCCCGGCGGGGGAGTCCGGCTTGTTCTTCTTCCGGTAGGCCTCCTCGTAGCTCCTGACGGCGTCGACGCCGTGGACAACGAGGCGGCGCAGGTCGGGGACGTTGTACGTCTGCGCCACGTAGACGCCCGCCAGGAACGGGACCACCAAGCGCAGCAGCCGACCCATGGCCTTGCCTTCTTCTCGATCGATCGATCTCTCTGCTCAACCAAGATATATAGCTAACAACACTGGACTATCTGGAACACAAGGATCTTCAGGGAGCTAGTTGTTGTGTTGGCCACGGCCCACGGGGCAGCGTGAGCAACAAGTAGTACCCTCAAAGGACTAGATGGCGGCACCGTCAGAGATCCGTCGTCGTGCTTTTATATATATGTATTGTTGGCTTGACTTGGGTTGGGTGGAGGAAGGTTGGGTTTCTTGGACAAGGGTTCAAGAAAGAGACCGAAGCCGCCATGCGGGGAGTCACAATTAGCCCAACAACTTCTCCTCCAATTCATCCAAGGCTCAAACAGTTATAGGCAGTGCCGAAACCGGTTTTGACGGGCAAATTTTGTTGACGCAATTTATTTGATTTATTACATCAGAGACAACATTTCACAGTACATATAAGTACACGACACCAGTAGTACAAGCCTGAATTTTAACCACGCACTGTACTGTACAAGTACAACGCACTCATTCGTCGTCCTCGTCCAAGTCCAGCTGCTGCGCCTTCTTCCTCCTCCTGCCGCCGCTGCTGCTCCCGGCCACCGCGGCGCCGGGCTTATCCTTGCGGTAGGCCTCCTCGTAGCCCTTGGCAGCGTCGACGCCGCGGCCGGCGAGGCGGCGCAGGTCCGGGAAGTTGTAGTTCTGCGCCACGTACACGCCCGCCAGGAACGGGACCAAGAAACGCAGCATGCAGCCCATGGCTTCTGATTCTAGCTTCTCTCCCCCGGTCGATAGATGATCACTTTCAGCTTATCTGAATATTCAGCAACCAATTAAGCTAGTGGCAATGGATTGAATTCGCCGCGCGCAGTGAGTGAGTTGGATTGCAGCACCGCCGATCCATGGTTTTATACTGACGCTGGCGTGAGGTTGATTTTTGCTTAACCTGGATGATGGAGAAGAGCTTCCTTTTCTTGGACAAGGGTTCAAGAAAGACAAGGCTCTGAATAAATAATAGTAATGATTGGGGTTATATGGACTGTCTAATGTGGATTGGTCATGCAGCATCTTCTTTAGGGCGAGTTGATCCGGTCAACTCACGCACCAACGACGAACAATTCTGTCGATGGAGGGACTGTTACGAGAGCAACTTCTTCTCCAAGACTCATTATGGGCTCGAGGGACACGGATCTAGTAAGTGGTGACCAGCGCTTGCAATTACAAACCTATATATATCTGCAAATCAGCAATCGGTCAAGATTCTTCTTTTTTTAGAAATCTTTTTGTGAATTCTATCGCCGTACTCATTTAAGGTTCATATAGGTAGCCTTTCTAGATAACTGAAGTGCATTCGATGAATTCTGGAGTATATTACTATACCAATGAACGGTGGGATGAATTCTGTAAGTACTAGTACCCCAAAAGGAAGGCTACTCTGTTTAGCGCAAGAACGGTGTCTGGCCTGACTGCGTACTCTGTTTCTCTTAGAGAGTGATTGGACCTGAATACCACTTGTGCGGAAGAGACGGCAACTACAGCAGCACACCACGAGTCATCTCGATTCTTTGACATCATTTCAGTCGAAAAGTGCTAGTTGAGCGTAAATAGTTTTTCGGTCCACAATACTATAAAACTACTTGACAGTAGTTTGATCTAACGATAGAGATTTGAGATCGGAAATATACAACTACTTGCAAATATTTTACCATGTTGAGGGTATTATCGTCAAAGTGATAGATTTATCTGATTAATTTTAATTTTTGTTATAATATAAATAAAAATCAGTAATATAATTAATCTTTGATGTTAATAATGTGTTCAATATTATTCTTACAATAAAGTTCTGGTTCATATATCTAAATTATATGTTATAAAAAATATAAATCCGTTAATTATTAGTAAAATTACACAAATATCCTTAAACTATCTGCAAGTATTTTTTTCAAAACTATTTGCAAGTATTGTGAATCGAAAAACTTCTCTTTTAGATAAAAATGGAACACAGATTCCTGCCTCTACGTTTGCACGGTGTACACTCCTCGCCATAAAGAAAAAAGTACGGTGTGCACAAACCTTAGAATGGTTCAGAAATTGAATTTCGTGCAACATAAATTGTTTTACTATTCATCACTATTCAAATACATAACTGAGGTTACACACACTCAAACGTACACGCGCACTCAGATTTGCATGAATCGTATTAATTGGACACGGAGCAACTTAATTAATCTGATAGTCGATGGATATCCCATCTTCTGTGTGATGGTGCAGCCTACAGTTCATCGTCATCGAGGTCCGCCTGCACTTTCTTCTTCCTGCCGTTGGCTCCCGCGGCATTGCCGGCGCCAGGCTTCTTGCGGTAGGCCTCCTCGTATCGCCTGGCGGCGTCGACGCCCTGGTCGGCGAGGTGGCGTAGGTTGGGAACCTTGTAATTCTGCGCCGCGTACACGCCCACCGCCGTGCCGACGAGGAACGGGAACAGTCGCCGGAGCAAGAACCCCATATGGCTTCTCTTAATTTGTTGGTTCACTTGATGAACTTACAGAGTGGCACTTCGATTTGGTTTCTAATGTGTGGTTTGTATCTTGCTGCTACTACTTGTATCACTGTGCTCTTTTTCATGTTTATATACTACTACCTCCGTCTAGAAATATAAGTATTTGTTAACTTTCGGATATCATGTTTGACCACTCGTCTTATTCAAAAAATTTGTTAAAAATTTATTTATTTTGTTAGAATTTATTTTATTTCTAGATATATTTTAAGTACATCTTCTTTATTTTTACATTTGCATAAATATTTTGAATAAGACGAACGGTCAAACCATAAGTGAAAAAGTCAATAAATCCTTATATTCTTGGACGGAGGGAGTAGTACTTTGCTGCTGCAAAGGGGCTGGAATTGAAGCATATCGTTTCTTGGACAAGGGTTCAAGAAAGAAAAAAATATGAAAAGGTGAAGAGCTGATGTGTAGTGGTCAACTAGTCATGTCATTTCTCAAGTTCGCAGATAACTGGGTACAAGAATCTTACTAGCGGTCAGCAGGATGAGGTTGCACGCTCAGTGGGTTGGCTGATGAGGTCATGAGCAGCTTCTTCTCCAAGGGTCAACGCAACGGTATACCCACAATGCGGTCAGCTGAGGTTAAATCCCCATGTTTCCTTTGTGCTGAATCCACAGACGGAGAGGTAGAAAAGAATATTCTTTGTTGCCTACTAGTGGGCCCACTGGATCGGATCAAACAGGCTTAGCTGCTAATTAACCTAGCTTGACGGCTTGACCTGCGTGAGATGCGACTATGAACTCCGGCGTATCCAGTTTCATTCAAAAAAAAAAAAAAAAGAACTCCGGCGTATGGCAGAGGTTAACGCCTGACTGGCCGGGCGTCGGCATAATCTGGATTTTCCTCTTTTTTTTGAGAGAGAGAAATAACCTGGGTTCCTAATGCTCTGGTTGCAGTGCTTCCGTTCGGAATGCTTTGCCTGTTACTTTGTTGTTTACATGGGGTTATTCTCATTTGTACTACTACTAGTACGTAATAATCTAAGCTAATGTTTCGGGGGCCAAGGAGGTACTGCAGCACGGGCACCCCTGTGGCTCTCATGATCGTCGTCGTCGATGCCCTGCTGCCGACCCTTCTTCCTCCTGCTGCCGCCGGTCCCGGTGGATGAGCCGGGTTTGTTCTTCTTCCTGAAGGCCTCCTCATGGCTCTTGACGGCGACGATGCAGCGGACGGCGAGGTGGTGCAGGTCGGGGACATTGTACGTTTGCGCCACGTAGACGCCCGCCAGGAAAGGGAGCACCCAGCGCAGCAGCCGGCCCATGGCTTTGGCTTCTTCTTGATCGGTCTCACTTGCTGCTTAACCACACAGAAGAACGCCCTCGCGATGATGAAGGTTCCTTTAGCAGCTAGTTGTTGCGTTTGGCCATGGGCCTGTGAGTTGAATTGATCAATTGAATGACAGCGCACACAATCCGATCCGTTATTTATAAACATGTACTTATGTGCTTGCTTGCTCTAAGAAAAGATGCTTGCTTGCTGCATGGTTGTTGCATGTTTAAGCAAATTCCTTATCCATCATCAAAAAGTTATCCCTTACCCGCCATTAGAAATATGCATTTTCCTTACCTGCCAATTAAATTTTGATCCGGTTTCTACCATTGGATGTTAGTTTACTGTTAAACATATCATACCAGTTCTACATATATCTTACTAACTTGTCAAAATTCAATCGTAATTTGAAGCACATAAATTTAAAGTTGACGTGCATTTGATCGAATTTGATGAATTTGATAGAATTTCATATTTTTGTACTTCAAAGTATGATTTGACAACATATCTACAACTAGTTTGATGTGTTTAATAGTACAATCAGAGATTCAATATTTATATTAAACCATATAATTAATAATAAAGCTAGGGTGGACACATTACTGTAGTTAATGTAGAGAAACATCTCTCTGGCATTAGGTAAAATCTGAGCCATTCAAGACATGTTTTCAACCACCAAAAGGCAACCAACGATCCATAATTCACATGCACAGCTTTACAATAAATGCAACACCAATACAAGGTAAAAGCACACTGCCAGGGGCTGAAAAAGGACGGAAAACACCACTTCTTTAGCGCCGGAGCGAGTAAGGACGGAAAACACCACTTCTTTAGCGCCAGAGCACTCGCTCTCTCCCGCTTGTTCTCTGATGTAATCCTTCCTCTTTCTTTGCTTCTCTCTCTTGTGGTCTCTCTATACTTGTTAAACATGTCGGACTAGTTCTACATATATCTTACTAATGTGTCAAATCATAATTTGAAGCACATAAATTTAAAATTGATGTACATTTGACCGAATTTGATATAATTTCATAATTTTGTACTTCAAAGTATGATTTGACAATATATCTACAACTAGTCTGAATCAGAATTCAATATTTATATTGAATCATATAATTAAAATAAAGCTAGGGTATGCACATGCCCCTGTACCCACAAGTCACTGTCTTGAAATTAATTTCAATGAATGATCGTTTTTTTCAGGTAGCTGGTAGTTATATAGGCACGGTGATACAAGTAGTAGCAGGGCCGTCTCCACGATTTTGAGGCCCCGGTGCAAAATACCATATGGGGCCCCAATTGTTTTAAAAAATTTGTACCACAACAAACTAAAATAACGATTTTTTTAAAAAAAACATCAGGTTCTAAGTTATATCACAATAAAATGTGAGTGACACTCTTTTGAAGTTAGTGGTTGCGTTTAGTATTTTTCTTCTTACATTCTCCAAAACCAGAGTTACGTTTTCTTCAAATCGGAATCATACTTTTAATTTCTAGAAGACATAAAAATTGATTGGGACCGAGTGCTCTTTGATAAACATATAGTATAGTTTATAGTCATAGCCTTGAAGCATGAGTTCTTTGTGCACCATAAAGAGAAAAAGAAGAGAGAATATACGGAAAAAAGAAGAAAGAATGAACCGATGTTTGCCCTGGGCTCCTGCTCTTTCATTTAAGCACACAACGTGCGTGCATGTCATCTACGGTGGCCCATGGGATGTAGCTCACATCTCACATAAATACAACCCATATAACTAACACATACTAGTTGATAACCCCGCGCGTAGCAGCGGGACTAAAAGATATTATTTAAAATTATAATCTTAAAATAATTATGTTAATCTCTAACATTTATTCTTTATAATGGTTGAAATTAATTATGATGATGTGGCGTAACGTGAATTGAGAGAAATAGCCATTAAGATGTGCTAGTGGGTTGTATCTTTTATATATAAGTAGATTAGCCAATCCCAGATAACGGTTCGCTACTCCATTGTCTTCTTCCTTCGGCCGCAGGAGCGCAAGTTCTCAGTTCAGGTAATTAATGGCGGAGTGGGTCACAGAATAATTGGATGGAGTGAGCTATTGGCTAAAAATAGAGTTATGCGAGTGCCTTGTCGTGCCATACTAAATGTCAGGCTAAACACCCGTAGTGTGTGTTTTGCTGTTTTTTATATTTATAAGCAAGGTTAGCAATTGGAGGCCCCTAACTTTTGGGGGCCCTGTGCCGTCGCCCATGTTGCCCCTGCTGATCAACGGGCCTGGTAGTAGCGGCAGGAAAACTAGATGACTAATAGAGCGCAACCTAGTATCACACACCTGCTGCAGATAATTAGCAACCAGAGCATGTTATGGTGCTTGGCAGGAGACTCTCAGCTGCTCAAGCTTTGTTGCTAGTCACCTCCTAGTTTTCTAGATAATTAGTCATCTAGTGTGTAGCAGTGCGCTTGTGCTGTGTCTAGGCGCCTTATGTGTGTGTGTTCATTCGTGTACGGGATGTATAGGATTGTCTTTTTCTTCTTAATGAAATGATGCGCAGTTCTCCCACGCATTCGAGAAAAAAAAGTCATATAGGCACATATGAACGTTTAGACGACAGTAGCATCATATAAGAAAAGATGAATAAGTGTTGATAGGCAATGCAAATATAGTGGGTAAAGGATGAGAATAACTTTCAATGACAATAAAGAAAATTTTCTTGCTGGTTTGTCTTAACTTGGATTTCCGTTCCTTGGACAAGGGTTCAAAAAGAGAAGTTGTTTGGAATGTGGTCATGCAACCCAAGCTTTTGGTATTATTCATTTATCTCAAAATGGCTTGGAACAAGACCCAATATGCGCAGATCGTTTTAGCCTAGAGGGAATATAAGTCTATATGATAGAATAAACTCGGTTAAGGCCTATAGATTTGTTCTTCAACTTTTTAAAGTCCGTATTGAAAACCGTCTGAATAAGGTGAAATTACCAAATTCATTGGATCCTCTACTTGAACGCTTCGTGGGGCTATTTGAATTCGAAGGAACCGAACAAAATCTAAATCATTCGAGGCGTGAGTGGTTCGGATCTAGTCAACCGATAGACAAGAGCCCATTTTACTTCTCAAACTATTTAACTTGTCGATTTTACACCTTAAATAAAATATTAACTCCATTTTACTTCTCAAACTATTTGACTTTTCCATTTTACACCTTAAATAAAATCTTAACTTGATTTACTACCCAACAATGGAATTTGGTGTAGTTTACCCCTTATCGCGATTTGTACTCTTCTTTGTTTCATGATGATAGTCAAATTGAATATGAAGCTGAAATATTGCATGGTGATAGTTGACACAACAAATATTGCATGATATACAATTTACCCCTTATCGTGATTTGTCTTCTTTATTTCATGATATAGAAATTGAATATGAAGCTAAAATATTTCTTGATGATAGTTGACACAGTAAAAAAATATTGCATGATAAAAGTTGAACTTGAATCTGAACTCTTGCATGATGATAGGTGACACAGCAAAATTTTTTAAAAAAATATATAACTTATTTTTTATATTATTTTCATATATTAGTAATAGTTAACTATATATAAAAATATTTTTCAAATATCATATTATAATTGTTTTAACATATATTATTGTCACATGTAAAATTTAAACTTCAAATTCAACTTGTACTCCGAGAAACAAAAAAGACCACCAGGAGGTATATTGTACCAGCTTAAATTATGTTGGGCGATAGAATTGAGCCTCAATTGTATTTAAGGGTGTGTTCGTTTTCTAGGGTCTAAACTTTAGAGCTGTCACATTAAAAAAATCTTACTATTTATGAGTACTAAATAAAGTTTAATTATAAAATAAATTACAGGCTCTTAGACTAATTTACGAGACGAATCTAATGAGGTTGATTAAGTCGTGATTAGAAGACGATTACTGTAGCATCAGTTTAGCAAAACGTATATTAATTAAGTTCATTAGATTCATCTCGAAAATTAGCATCAATCCGTCAATAGGGTTTTATCATTAAATTGATCGAAATATTCATAAATAATAAGATTCTCTTTGATATGACAAGTGCTAAATTTTAGAGGGTAGGAAACGAACTGTGACACTCCGTGTCCAAATGTTTCGAGTTAGCATTTTTAAAACTAATCTCAGGACTAGATTGACCTACCCAAGAAATTTCATTGACATGCAAAGTGTTTTGGGTGCCGAATAAATTCAAAAACACTTTGGTTTGAACTACAACTCAAATTCCTACCATACAAGTATGGTCAACCAAAAATATATGTTGTAGGGCATGTCAAATGAAAAATATAGGTCAAAACCCCACTGGATTTCATCAAGGTTTGGTACCCCAAATAAATCAGGCAAACTTAGCATTTAAGCCTTTTCTCTGAATTTTCAGAATTAATCCAGAAAGGATTTTTGAGTAAACTCTTCGTGCATGTCACTTTCTAGAGTTTTACTTTGCAACAAAATTTTCTCCTTTAATTTTGGAGCTCGGGAAGGCCTTCCATTTGATTTTTCAAAATCGAATCAGACCACAGTTGGAAATTCGGGGAAAAAGAAAAGATGCCGGGGGAATATACCATGGGCCCCACCCGTCAGCCTCACTGGGCGAGGCACGGGCGCGCCCGCGCCCGACCGGCGCCGTACGCCGGCGCCGCGTGGCGGCTGCCCCCTGGCCCGGCCCGCCTGGTCGGAGGGACAAAGGGAGGTCCCTCCCGGTCGGAACCCCCCTTCTCCCATTTTCCTCCTTTTCCCTCGCTCTCCACTCCCAGAGCCGCCATAGCCGCCGAGCCGGGAGCTCGCCGCCCGGCCACCACACCCCGCCTCGGAGCCAGCTCGAGCGAGCCACTCGACGCGCCTCACACCCACTCTACTCCACAACCAAAAATCCCCAAAAATGGCGGACTAAAACCGACCGATTTCGAAGAATTCCGCGAGGAGCTCTCCCCGGCCGCCATTGCCGTCGCGACCAAGATTACGCCTCTCCGGTGAGCTTTTCTTCCCCATTCTTACGCCGGTGCGTGCGCACGTTGACGGAGCACCCTCTCAAACCCTAACCTCCCTCGTCACCTCACTAGGTCGTCGGTTTTCTCCATTTTCCCCGGCCGCGGAGTTCCGGCCGCCGCTACCCTCACGTCGACGGCCGCCCACGGTCGTGCTCATCCTCAACGTACGCCGTGACGGTGAAGCTCATGCTCCGGTGAAGCTCTCCGGCCAAGCCGCGCATCCTTTCGTCCCTCCTCCGCGACGAGCGCCGCCGCCGGACCACCTCGCCACCGCCATCCCCGTCGCGCCGCGTCTCCGGTGAGACCCCCACGCGCCCGACCCCACCACCGGACTCCACGCGCCGCGCCGCGTCCGGGAGACCCTCGCCTTGGACCGCGAGCCCCCCAACGCCGCTCCGGCCACCGCGCCGCCGCCTCCCGACCACGCGCCGGTGAGGCCACGAGGCGGGCCACACGGCCCGAGATCCCGTGTGGCCACAGCCACACGCGGATCCGGAACCCTGTGGTCCTCGGTGTGGCACGGAGCGCGGTTTTAAAAATTTAAAACCCGATGGCATTTTCGTAAATAGACCGAGAAATCCTTTTAAACTTAGAAAATTCATATCTTTTGATCCAGAGCTCGAAAAATTGCAAACTAAATTTTGTTGGACTCCTAGAGACATGTACTATTTAATGGTGCAGTTAGATTTACGTTATCAGAGGTAAATTAATTGAGTTAATTTCCTTTTTGGAGATTCAAGTTTAGGGCTTAGTTAATTATTTAATTACCCCAACTTATGAAGCTTAATTTAATTATTATCTTTAGCATGTGCCTAAGGACCAGGAGCAATTTAATTGCTACTTTTACCTAGTTTTGCTAGGATTATTGAATTATTCTCTTGCACATGCGATAATGATTTAAATGCTTCATGGGAGTTGATGAAGGAGTTAAAATAGATAATCACCTTAAATCATTTTCACCCTGCTGGACAGCACGTTAATTTATACTCATGAATTAAATGTATTTGATGAAATCCGCACGTATTCCGTAAAATATTCAATGTCATGATTTCATCAAATTTTACACATCACCCTTGCATCATGTAGCTGCGGTGGTGAACGTGGTGACCAGCGAGGAGGAGCCGAAGTTGCTGCTGTTGTTGACCCAGCTACCCGGGGTCCAGCTCAAGGCAAGCCCGGTGCACAACCTTTTAATTTAAGTATTTTATTTTCATCACCGTGCTTGTAGGTCTGAATTGTGCATTAGGTCTACGGGAGTTGTGATGAAAACCCTAGCATGCGATGAGGATCCTGTTTACCCCGATTCGATCACCCTACGCTAGATGCTTGCTTAAATAGGGCGATGATCCGTCGAGTGGTACGGAGACCACTCGTAGATAGGACAATCACTTTTGGACACGATGCTCGAGTATCAAGATGAGAATGGAAATTGGAGGCCGGACGGGCAACTTAGGTGGAAAGGGAAGGACCGAAAGAGTCTTCAAGGTTGTAGCCCCGTCCGTGCACACAAGGACCGCGTCGTGTCCGGCCCATGTGGATAAGTTTGAACGTACTCGCTTGCATGCTGGAGTTAATGGGCCCGATGAAACCGACGTACCGATGGTGGTCGTATGTTAGAGAGATACCCTACTCCCTTGGTTACTTGGCAGGAATTTGGGAGGAGAGAAGGGAGCACTCTACTCACGGATGACGTCCGGGACGGCATCGCGTGGGGACCCTTCTCGGGGAGCTAGGCCCGACTAACACTACGAGTACCGAGCTGGGAAAGGTTGTCTCATGCGGCTTCGGGAAGCGCGTATGTGACGTGCGATCAAGTTTCTCCTGCAGGATGTAAATCGATTCGAATCGCTGCCCCTCACGATGAACGAGTACCACTTGTCCCTGCGCCGGAACGTAGTAAGAAGAGGAACATTGATGATGATGATTATGATTAATTTTGCTGTATTGCTTAATTACTTGTTTGGAAACATGTAATGCAATAGCTTAGTGCAAATTAAATTTATTCTTTCTTGTAACTTAATTAAACTGCTAAAAGATGAAAGTAAGGATTCACTTGTAGGCCAGCTTAGTGCTTAAATGTACCCTATCCCCCTGGCCTTTGCATGTCTAGGAGTCGGTCGTAGATGGCCACCTTGGCGGGTCGGTCTTGCTGAGCTCTAGTTGCTCGGGGCTTTGCTCTATGTGGTTTTCGGAGGATACCGCCGTGCATGACTTCGACGTCGGCGATGACGTCCGCAGGAGGAGACTCGGATGACGGCCACTACACTTGGGAGTGGTGCGGCCCGGATGAGTAGAGGAGTTGATGTGCCGGTAAGATGTTCTAGGGCAGGAACATCTGTCTCTGCCGGATGCCCGTGATGTATCGCCGAGAGAGAGCGATTGTAACTTTTGCTTCCATCTGTTTAGTTGTTTTCCAAACTTATTAGCTTCGATGTTTCGAGACTACGATGTACATTTGTACTCGGGATGAATGTAAGACGTGTACTTATATTCATTGCATTATGCTTATGTTTGTATGTTGTAATATCGGGTATCACAGCGCGTGATGCCACCCATGATGATCCTGGAGATGGAAACGCCTCTTCGTGAGACGGGTCCGTCACAGCGTGGTATCGGAGCCGTCATGGGGATATTGCAACACCTTAAGCAGCCTATTTTCGAAAACTAGGGCGTTATCGTGTGAGGACGTGCCCGTAAGGACTATATTAGTCGTAATGGTGGCAAAGCTAACCCTGGGTTATGATTGTTTAATTACTTGCATCTACGGCTGTGGCTCGGGTATGTCTGCATTTAAATTAGCGGTCCGTGCCCGCGGACGGAGAATACGGGACAATGTTGGCTCGTGGCTTACCACGGGGCGATCCTTTCTATGGATCGTTACTTGTAGAACTGTGCTTATTTTTGTAGTTTCTTTTCAATTTGATGTACTTGTTTCTGGAATGAATCTTCTGCAGGTACATAACAACGCTAGTAGGTGTGAGTCGATAATTTAGACTGACATACGTGGTTGAGTGCGGGTTGCCACCCCGAAATCCGTACACCGTTGAGACGGTATAATTATTTGTTTCTTCGTGGTGAGGACGAATAGGATGGCTAAGGTGCATTCATGATAAAAATTGGCAAACCTAAAAGTCTGAATTTTGTAACCTCAAAAATTTCAGAAACTCGCTAAGCAAAGAAAATTCATAACTTTCTGCTCGAATCTTGGATTTGAGTGATTTTAAATGTTCTGAAAACTTAAATAAGTCAACTAATGTTTGGACGTGGTTTGGTGATGTTTGGATCCAGGGAGAGGGAGTTATGCTCTGCCTTGTTCAGAGGTGCTGTGTCTGTTTTTCAGAACGACAGCCTGGTTGGTTTTCCCCATAACTCCCAGCTCGATTGTCGGAATAAGGCAAATGAGCACTTTCTGGAAAGCTTGAATCACGAGCTACAACTTTGGTAGTCTGAGGAAAGACTGGTTTTGAGGTTGCAGGGTCGAAAATCTCGGATTCCTCCCTCTGAACTGAAACTACCTCAACTCTGTTTTCAGAATCGTATGTCCATACCGTTTTGACCATATCTTGGTGCTCATGTGTTGGGTACATGTGATCTTGTACTCCTTGGAAAGGTTGAAACATGGGTTCCAACTTTTGTATTCATTTGGAGGACCAGTTTCGAACCGAGCTGGCCGGTTTTGGTCAGTTATTACTCGCTGTACAGATTACCGATCAGAATGGATAGTCTGTCGGGTAACACCCATAACTTTTCGCTCGATTAGCGGAATGAGGTGGTTAAATACTCGATGGAAAGCTGAGATGATGATCTAAATTATTGTTAGTATGAGGAAGAACCAATTCTATCGTTTCCTGTGCTAAAATGTACAGTTTTGTTGACTGTACGGCGTTGGATCGCCGGGACAGGATTTGATCTAGTGGAGGATAATTTGCCCTTTGTTAATCATTATCATTTGCTTGCTCGCATGATGCTCTTGGTTAAGCATCCTCTCTTTCAGTGCGTCATGCTTACGTGGGAAAAAAATTTGTTTCTTACCCTTCGCAGATGCCGTCCGACAGTGAGCCCGACCGCGATCACGCCGACAGCACGTGGTCCGCCGGGGAGGAGGCCTTGGCGGAGACTTCTCCCGGTTTGCTGTGGGCGCTGTTGGAGACTCGGGACACACCCAGCCCCCGCTGTACTTCACCCAGCGTGATCGAGTTTCTGGGGTCGCCTTTCACAAGGTGAAGGCGGAGGTTGCTCACCACCCCGAAGAGCAGGAAGGGTTCACGGAGTACCAAGTGTTCTCCAAGGACACATACCAGGGCCGAGCTAAGATAGCTCGGTTCATTTTGTCGTAGTTTGTGACCTCTCACGAGACTCCTTGTCGGGCACCCCCTTCGAGCTGATCCCGACACCGGACTACTTCGACGAGGTAGTCGAACGCCGTCTCGGGAGGATTGGCCGCACGGAGTTGGGTTACCATCTGCGTTGCTCGCTACGCTCGCGAGGCGTTCGGATACACCGGGACGCGGACGCACCGGCTACGCGTCTCCGGGACCGTGTGACCGAGTTGTCTCCGGTCCGTCGCGAGCGGCGAGAGCGTTTGGACATCCTTGCACAGGAGCGCTCCGACGCGATCCGGGGTCTGCAAAGCAAGACCCGGGAGGTCGCGAGAGTCGCGGACGAGCGTGACGACCTCGCCCGTGAGAGGGATGCCCTGTTGGTGCAGCGTAACCTCTTGCTCGGAGGAGCGAGACGAGCTTCGGCAGGAGAGGGACGACCGCACCCGAGAGCGCGATGAGGCACGCCAGCAGTTGGTGGGCCGCAACGCGCGAGTGGCTCAGCAGGAGCACTACATCCACCACCTCCGGACCAACTTGATGGTTGCCCAGCAGTTGGAGCAGGAGCAGCACCACGATATTCAGACGTTGGAGCAACAGGTCGCGCAGTTGCAGCAGCAGTTGCAGGCTGCCCCGGCACCACCTCCACCACACGACGACGCGTCCGACGTCGACGACCCGTAGGAGTGACCTCCTCCGGCGGGAGGGTGTTGGGAATAGGCTGACCGGCAGCTAGTAGCAGATTATTTTGATGCTCGATAGCTGGACTAAATCGAGTAGTACCATCTAGTGAGGGATATTTGGAGGTGTGAGTGTATTTGTATGGCTAGTTGGCAATGGATGTATGAACTAATGAATGTTATGGAAATTGGGGCACTTTTGTGCTAAGTTGGGAGCCTTGTGATGTATTTATTTCCATACGATGCTTTCTCTCTTTTAAATGTTCATACTTTATCGCGAGTCGTTTATTGACTGTGGGAATCTTGTTTCCTTACAGATGGCCGATAACGTTGAGATTTTGGACAACGGTTGGATGTGGTCCGATTGCTCGCACCGCGGCGGTTTACCTGCGATGCTATGGCAGGCCATGCGGACGCTGGGATACACCGAGCCCCCGCTTACGTAGGGAAGGAGTTCTTGGAGCGAGGAATGCTCACTTGTACCATGCACGTGGTTGTGCCGGGCAAGGCGGTACCTCCACGCCAGGAGTCGTGGATGGTGACCACGACGGGTCTCGCGATCTTCGGCGCATGGGACTTGGCAGCGCTGGCAGCTCTCACCAGGCTTTGTGAGCTTCACGCACCGACCTTGTAGGGACACCTTACCTCTACCTACCGGTCGGTGACCCCTACGACGACCGGCTGGAGACGCCGCATGGCGGTGTTGAGTGACCCCAGTACACCCCACTTCAATCCCATGCCGGCAAACACCGCGTGCTATGCGGACGTCCTGTTTCGGCAGCACGAGTATCGGAACCGCGAGGTGAGCCTTCTCATGGGAGCCATGAGACAGAATGAGGCTAGAGTTGTCCAGCGGGACCAGCAGGTCACCTCACTCACCGCGGAGAACGCGGCACTCGCGTGGACAGCTCCAGCAGCAGCAGACTCCGGTGGCTAATCTGCAGCAGGAGGTGCGGACTACAGCTCGGGCCCGAGACGAGGCAGCAGCGGCTCGAGACGCAGCCGACGCCCGCTACTTACGTTTCCTCACCGCGTACGGTCCACGTGGACCAGGACCTCGAGTGACCTTGTTTCTCCGTCGGGAGAGCAGCTTGAGGACCCCGACGATGCGGAGGAGGATTGAGCGGCACATTAGTGCGCGCTGTAGGGAATAGCAGCCGATCTCCCTACTTGTATCTTGTTTTCCCTTTCGTGGTAATCGGAACTTGTCTAGCGGAAGCGTGATCGTATCTGTGGTGTTAGCAATTATGTATTGAACTATGGTGCAACTTTGAACTATGTTGATGCAGTGTGATGTGTTGAATGATGATGTTTCTCATTCCGTAAAATTCCGCATTACTACATTGGTTTTTGCTACTGCTGTTGGTTTAATTAATTGCACATTTGGTTACCCTATGGCAATGAGTATTCTTTTGCGAATCAACCTGGATTAATGGGTTTCGCGATTTTGCTTGGCAGTAATGGTGAGAACGCGCAACACCAATGATCTCCATGGCGAGAGGCCCGAGAGCTCGGCCCAAGGTGCGGGAGACGAAGCACCACCACCGCCACCTGTCCCTAACCCTATGGACATGATGGCCCGGTTTTCGCGGCTATGCGCGATAATCAGCAGCAGCAGAACGAGTTCCTGCGGGAACTCCGTCGGCAGGTACCTGCCGGGGAAGGCAACCGCGGGCGCCGAACCGCGATGCGGCGCCGCGGGAGGCCTCATACCAGGAGTTCCCGGGCACCCAGCCCCGAGGTACGACGGCTCCGGCGAGCCGATGAGGGCGGAGGACTTCATCCGCCTCACCGAGTCCAAGTTTGGATCGCTCCACCGCACCGATGTGCGGAAGACGCTCTTTGCTACGCAGCAGCTCAGAGGGCGCCGCCGGTGCTTGGTGGGCTACCCACCTGGCCACTCGGCCGCCGGCATGCGGACCACCCGGGAGGACTTCAAGAGGGTCTTCCGCGCTCACTTCATACCGGCGGGTGTGACGCGCCGAAGGCGAGAGAGTTCATGGCTCTCACCCAGGGAGGTCGCAGTGTACACGAGTACACCCAGCAGTTCAACCGGTTGGCACTTTACGCCCCGAGCTGGTGGACACGGATCGAAGCGCAAGGACCGCTTCATGGAGGGACTCGGCGCCGAGTTGCAGGACCACCTTACCCTCAACATGGCGGGTAGCTTCTCGGAGTTCGTGAACAATGCCATCCTCGCCGAGGAGGGCTACCGCAGGGTCCAGGCGGAGAAGAAGAGATCCGCGAGTACTACGGGGCCATCCAACCCACCCTCGGCCAAGTACCGCATGATCTACACCGACCCCTCCGGACAGCGCTACCGCTCTCGGCCTATGGTGGCGCCGCGTCGGTCGGCACCCCCACGGAGGCCCCCACCGCAGCAGAGGCCCCCGCAGCAGCAGCAGATGGGACAGCGTGCTCCAGGACCCCGGCCTATTCGGAATGCTGCAGGGAACCGTCCGCCACCACCCGGAGCACCTTGCTTTGGATGTGGCCGCCCAGGACACTTTGTTAGGGATTGCCCCTATCAGCGGTGGGGCAATGCTCCTAATCGCAGCCGCGGGAACAACAGCAGGGCCCCAGCAAAGACAGGGCGTGTGAATTACACGTCTACCGAGGAGATTCCGGACGACGCTCCCGTGATGGCTGGTATGTTTTCTATTCGAGATCATCCTGCCCTCGTATTATTTGATTCCGGAGCATCGCATAATTTTATCGTAGCATGTTTGTGGAAAAGATTGGGTTATGCCGTAGCGCGATGAGATCTTCGTATTTGATAAAGTCGGCTAGTGGTCGGATCACCGCTAGAGACGAGGTTAGATGGGCACCAGTCACCCTTCGGACTAAGGTATACCCCACAGATTGCATTGTTCTTCCCGGCAGTAATATAGATGTGATATTGGGTATGATGTGGATGAAATACCACAAGGCCGTGTTGGACATAGATGCTTTCACCGTCAACTTGAATTCCCCATTGCACGGTCAGGACGTTCTTCGACTTACCTATCCTAAGAATTGTACCCCAGCGAGTACACCAAGCTATTGTCGAGGGTCCGACCGATATCCCAGCTTGTCCGTGAGTTTCCTGACGTGTTTCCCGAGGATCTTCCGGGAATGCCTCCGGACAGGGATATTGAGTTCAAGATTGAGTTGCAGCCGAGCACGGCTCCGATCTCAAAAAGACCTTACAAAATGGCACCCAAGGAATTAGCAGAGTTGAAGGAACAGTTGAAGGAACTATTGGACAAAGGTTACATTAGACCTAGTTCTTCGCCTTGGGGATGTCCGGCTCTATTTGTCAAGAAGAAGGACAAGACTTTGCGCTTATGTGTGGATTACCGGCCCCTCAATGCGGTCACGATCAAGAACAAGTATCCATTGCCTCGCATTGATATTTTGTTTGATCGGTTGATGGGAGCTAAGGTATTTTCGAAGGTTGATTTGCGCTCGAGGCTATCACCGGATCAAGATCAGTGGCCGAAGATGTGCCTAAGACAGCTTTCTCTACACGGTACGGCCTCGTATGAGTATATGGTGATGTCTTTTGGGTTGACAAACGCACCGGCACACTTCATGTATCTTATGAATTCGGTATTCATGCCCGAGCTTGACAAGTTTGTGGTAGTCTTTATTGATGACATACTGGTGTATTCCAAGTCCGAGGAAGAGCATGCCGAGCATCTTCGCATTGTTCTCCAAAGATTGCGAGATCACCAGTTGTATGCTAAATTCAGCAAGTGTGAATTCCGGCTTAAGAAAGTTCCATTCTTGGGTCACGTCATTTCGGAGGAAGGCATATCCGTTGATCCAAGCAAAGTGCAGGACGTGCTTAATTGGAAAGCTCCGAAATCAGTACCACGGATTCGCAGCTTCCTAGGCTTGGCAGGCTATTATCGGAGGTTCATCCCGAACTTCTCCAAGATTGCCAAACCTATGACCGAGCTTTTGAAGAAGGAAAAGAAGTTTGAGTGGAGTCGGGCTTGTCGGGAAGCCTTCGAGACTTTGAAGAAATTGTTGACATCCGCCCGGTGCTAGCACAGCCGAACCTTGAGAAGCCCTTTGATGTTTTCACGTGACGCATCGAGCGGAGGTTTGGGTGGAGTTCTCATGCAGGAGGGTCGAGTAGTTGCTTATACTTCCGGGCAGCTCGGAAAGCACGAGCAGAATTATCCTACTCACGATCTTGAGTTAGCAGCAGTGGTACTCGCTCTAAAGGTGTGGAGGCATTATTTGTTGGGCAATCTCGTTCGCATCTACACCGATCACAAGAGCTTGAAGTACATTTTCACTCGGGGTGATCCGAACATGAGGCAGCGCCGTTGGTTGGAATTGATTAAAGATTATGAGTTGGAAGTGCACTACCACCCTGGCAAGGCAAATGTCGTGGCGGATGCACTCAGCAGGAAGGCACATTGTAACCTCCTTCGAGGCCACTCGATCGATCGCGGATGGGCATTACATCCAAGTGGTACCCCACGGGTCGCTCTACAACTTGGCATTGATACCCACCTTGCGCGATGAAGTGGTAGAAGCGCGAAGGCTGATACTTGCATTGCCCATATCAAGAGGAGGATAAAAGAGGGAGATAGGCAAGTGGCATGTTTCCGTGAGGACGACGCGGAGTCGTATGGTTCAAGGACCGCATCGTGGTGCCGAAAGTTCCCGAGCTACGTAAGAAGATATTGGATGAGGCTCACTTAGCCAAATATGCCATGCATCCCGGCAGCAATAAGATGTACCATGATCTTAGGACGAAGTATTGGTGGACAAGGATGAAAAGAGAGATTGCTCGTTACGTCGCTGAGTGTGACACTTGTCGTCGGGTCAAGGCTGATCATTTGAGACCCGCCGGGCCGTTGCAGCCACTCGGCGTACCCTCTTGGAAATGGGATGACATCAGCATGGACTTTATTGTTAGCTTGCCTACCACAGTTCGAAGTTTGATTCTATTTGGGTAATTGTTGATCGTTTGTAAGCAAACGGAGAGAGTAAATCAGATATTGGAGGACATGTTGAGAGCATATGTTACGGATCATGACAAGAAATGGGATGAATGCTTACCCCTGGCCGAGTTTGCTTACAACAATAGCTACCAAGAGAGCATTAAGATGGCACCGTTTGAGGCTCTCTATGGTCGCCGATGCCGTACTCCACTCGGTTGGTCCGAGTCCGGAGAGAGAACCATCTTTGGGCCAGAACTTGTGCAACAAGCCGAGGAGCGAGTGTTGGAAATACGGGCAAACCTCAAGGCAGCGAAATCAAGGCAAAAGAGCTATGCGGATAAAAGACGCCGACCGCTTGAGTTCAAAGTGGGTGACCTGGTATACCTTCGAGTCTCGCCGACTAAGGGTGTACAAAGGTTTGGCGTGAGAGGCAAGCTCTCACCCCGCTACGTAGGCCCCTACCCCATTGTGGCCGGATGTGGTGCTGTTGCTTACAAGCTTGACCTGCTCGACACACTCGCCGGTGTGCATGACGTCTTCCATGTCTCGCAACCGAAGAAGTGTCTCAAAGCACCCGTTGACCGAGTGCTGGATGAAGTGGTACCATTGCAGCCCGATTTGTCATACTACGAGCGGCCGATCAAGATTGTCGATACAAAGGAAAGAGTTACCCGAAATGGCACTCAGAAATTCTTCAAGGTTCAGTGGAGTCACCACTCCGCGAGGGAGGCTACGTGGGAATCGGAAGATTTTCTTCGCACTCACTACCCGAAATTTTCGCTCGAACCCGGAGGTACATAAACCACCCCCTTTGTACTTGAGCCTAATCTCGGGGCGAGATTTCTTTAAGGGGAGGGCTGTGACACTCCGTGTCCAAATGTTTCGAGATAGCATTTTTAAAACTAATCTCAGGACTAGATTGACCTACCCAAGAAATTTCATTGACATGCAAAGTGTTTTGGGTGCCGAATAAATTCAAAAACACTTTGGTTTGAACTACAACTCAAATTCCTACCATACAAGTATGGTCAACCAAAAATATATGTTGTAGGGCATGTCAAATGAAAAATATAGGTCAAAACCCCACTGGATTTCATCAAGGTTTGGTACCCCAAATAAATCAGGCAAACTTAGCATTTAAGCCTTTTCTCTGAATTTTCAGAATTAATCCAGAAAGGATTTTTGAGTAAACTCTTCGTGCATGTCACTTTCTAGAGTTTTACTTTGCAACAAAATTTTCTCCTTTAATTTTGGAGCTCGGGAAGGCCTTCCATTTGATTTTTCAAAATCGAATCAGACCACAGTTGGAAATTCGGGGAAAAAGAAAAGATGCCAGGGGAATATACCATGGGCCCCACCCGTCAGCCTCACTGGGCGAGGCACGGGCGCGCCTCGCACCCGACCGGCGCCGTACGCCGGCGCCGCGTGGCGGCTGCCCCCGGCCCGGCCCCGCTCGGTCGGAGGGACAAAGGGGAGGTCCCCTCCCGGTCGGAACCCCCCTTCTCCCATTTTCCTCCTTTTCCCTCGCTCTCCACTCCCGAGCCGCCATAGCCGCCGAGGCGGGAGCTCGCCGCCCGGCCACCACACCCCGCCTCGAGGCCAGCTCGAGCGAGCCACTCGACGCGCCTCACACCCACCCTACTCCACAACCAAAAATCCCCAAAAATGGCGGACTAAAACCGACCGATTTCGAAGAATTCCGCGAGGAGCTCTCCCCGGCCGCCATTGCCGTCGCGACCAAGATTACGCCTCTCCGGTGAGCTTTTCTTCCCCATTCTTACGCCGGTGCGTGCGCACGTTGACGGAGCACCCTCTCAAACCCTAACCTCCCTCGTCACCTCACTAGGTCGTCGGTTTTCTCCATTTTCCCCGGCCGCGGAGTTCCGGCCGCCGCCACCCTCACGTCGACGGCCGCCCACGGTCGTGCTCATCCTCAACGGACGCCGTGACGGTGAAGCTCATGCTCCGGTGAAGCTCTCCGGCCAAGCCGCGCATCCTTTCGTCCCTCCTCCGCGACGAGCGCCGCCGCCGGACCACCTCGCCACCGCCATCCCCGTCGCGCCGCGTCTCCGGTGAGACCCCCACGCGCCCGACCCCACCACCGGACTCCACGCGCCGCGCCGCGTCCAGGAGACCCTCGCCTTGGACCGCGAGCCCCCCAACGCCGCTCCGGCCACCGCGCCGCCGCCTCCCGCCACGCGCCGGTGAGGCCACGAGGCGGGCCACACGGCCCGAGATCCCGTGTGGCCACAGCCACACGCGGATCCGGAACCCTGTGGTCCTCGGTGTGGCACGGAGCGCGGTTTTAAAAATTTAAAACCCGATGGCATTTTCGTAAATAGACCGAGAAATCCTTTTAAACTTAGAAAATTCATATCTTTTGATCCAGAGCTCGAAAAATTGCAAACTAAATTTTGTTGGACTCCTAGAGACATGTACTATTTAATGGTGCAGTCAGATTTACGTTATCAGAGGTAAATTAATTGAGTTAATTTCCTTTTTGGAGATTCAAGTTTAGGGCTTAGTTAATTATTTAATTACCCCAACTTATGAAGCTTAATTTAATTATTATCTTTAGCATGTGCCTAAGGACCAGGAGCAATTTAATTGCTACTTTTACCTAGTTTTGCTAGGATTATTGAATTATTCTCTTGCACATGCGATAATGATTTAAATGCTTCATGGGAGTTGATGAAGGAGTTAAAATAGATAATCACCTTAAATCATTTTCACCCTGCTGGACAGCACGTTAATTTATACTCATGAATTAAATATATTTGATGAAATCCGCACGTATTCCGTAAAATATTCAATGTCATGATTTCATCAAATTTTACACATCACCCTTGCATCATGTAGCTGCGGTGGTGAACGTGGTGACCAGCGAGGAGGAGCCGAAGTTGCTGCTGTTGTTGACCCAGCTACCCGGGGTCCAGCTCAAGGCAAGCCCCGGTGCACAACCTTTTAATTTAAGTATTTTATTTTCATCACCGTGCTTGTAGGTCTGAATTGTGCATTAGGTCTACAGGAGTTGTGATGAAAACCCTAGCATGCAGTAGGATCCTGTTTACCCTGATTCGATCACCCTACGCTAGATGCTTGCTTAAATAGGGCGATGATCCGTCGAGTGGTACGGAGACCACTCGTAGATAGGACAATCACTTTTGGACACGATGCTGAGTATCAAGATGAGAATGGAAATTGGAGGCCGGACGGGCAACTTAGGTGGAAAGGGAAGGACTGAAAGAGTCTTCAAGGTTGTAGCCCTGTCTGTGCACACAAGGACCGCGTCGTGTCCGGCCCATGTGGATAAGTTTGAACGTACTCGCTTGCATGCTGGAGTTAATGGGCCCGATGAAACCGACGTACCGATGGTGGCTGTATGTTAGAGAGATACCCTACTCCCTTGGTTACTTGGCAGGAATTTGGGAGGAGAGAAGGGAGCACTCTACTCACGGATGACGTCCGGGACGGCATCGCGTGGGGACCCTTCTCGGGGAGCTAGGCCCGACTAACACTACAGTACCGGCTGGGAAAGGTTGTCTCATGCGGCTTCCGGGAAGCGCGTATGTGACGTGCGATCAGGTTTCTCCTGCAGGATGTAAATCGATTCGAATCGCTGCCCCTCACAGTAACGAGTACCACTTGTCCCTGCGCCGGAACGTAGTAAGAAGAGGAACATTGATGATGATGATTATGATTAATTTTGCTGTATTGCTTAATTACTTGTTTGGAAACATGTAATGCAATAGCTTAGTGCAAATTAAATTTATTCTTTCTTGTAACTTAATTAAACTGCTAAAAGATGAAAGTAAGGATTCACTTGTAGGCCAGCTTAGTGCTTAAATGTACCCTATCCCCCTGGCCTTTGCATGTCTAGGAGTCGGCTGTAGATGGCCACCTTGGCGGGTCGGTCTTGCTGAGCTCTAGTTGCTCGGGGCTTTGCTCTATGTGGTTTTCGAGAGGATACCGCCGTGCATGACTTCGACGTCGGCGATGACGTCCGCGGGAGGAGACTCGGATGACGGCCACTACACTTGGGAGTGGTGCGGCCCGGATGAGTAGAGGAGTTGATGTGCCGGTAAGATGTTCTAGGGCAGGAACATCTGTCTCTGCCGGATGCCCGTGATGTATCGCCGAGAGAGAGCGATTGTAACTTTTGCTTCCGCTGTTTAGTTGTTTTCCAAACTTATTAGCTTCTGATGTTTCGAGACTCGATGTACATTTGTACTGGGATGAATGTAAGACGTGTACTTATATTCATTGCATTATGCTTATGTTTGTATGTTGTAATATCGGGTATCACAGCGCGTGATGCCACCCATGATGATCCTGGAGATGGAAACGCCTCTTCGTGAGACGGGTCTGTCACACGAACACACCCTAAGTTGAAAAAGGACAGTGAATTGTATGGACTTCTTCCTATGCAATATGGAGGGAAGAACTATGACCTACTGTCAGCACTCAGCAGCGGATCAGAGCCTGCATTTACAAGTCTACAAACCTCCAGCGGGTCTGGCTCTGTTACCAGAGTGCGAAAGTCTTGAATGTGCTTTCAGAGACGACAGTAACGGTGCAACACACCAGGATGCAGCTTGACATCATTCAGTCGCGACAGGTGCGGTCATGCAGAATTACCCCAAATCTAACCGGGTCACCTGGCAACGTAATTTAAAGCAACACGATTCACTTTATTATACAATCTTTTAGATACATATGAACTGGGATTACACGCACTAGTACACCCTGCGAGTCGCTATGCACAGCAGCTAGACATTCACTTGCTCAAATATCCATCGATCGCATAAGTGAGCAACTGAAGTGAGGTGGTAATGCGCACTACTCATCGTCGTCGTCCAGGTCCACGTGCACATTCTTCCTGCCGCCGCTGGTCCCCGCGGCATCGCCGGCGCCGGGCTTCTTCTTGCGGTAGGCCTCCTCGTAGCGCCTGGCGGCGTCGACGCCCTGGTCGGCGACGCCGCGGAGGTTGGGCACCTTGTAATTCTGCGCTGCATAGATCCCCACCGCCGTGCCGACCAGGAACGGGAACAAACGCCTGATCAAGCACCCCATGATGGCTGGTGCCCGGCTTCTCTCTCTTTTGCTAATTATTAAGCTCAGGCTCTCTTCGCTTGAACTCAGTGTCTGTGTGGCGTTGTGTATTCCGTGTATTCAGCTAATTTCATTGGCTAACGTTTATATACTTTGCAGCTTCAAGGTTAGTTGGCTTGGCTGGAACTGGATCAGTGAAGCGTACTCCGTCTTCTCGTGTTTCTTGGACAAGGGTTCAAGAAAGGAGGAAGAATAATGGACATGTGCTTGTGCTGATGTGTAGTGTGTGGCCATACCTCTAGTGCGCAACTACTGGTTGGATACTGGAATCATAATATTTTTTGTTGGATGAGGCCGCAAGTAGCCTTCGCACGCGGTTTTCGTTTCAGTGGGTGACTGATTAGGTCATGAGCTTCTTCTTCTCCAAGGGTCAACGCAAGGAGGATGTCCACCGTGAACAGAACAACTGAGATTATATCTTTTTCTTTTCTTTGTGCTGAATCTACTGACCGACTGGTCCAATATTCTATGTGGCCTACTGAATCGAGCAGACTGATTATTTATTAATTAGAGACTAACCAGAATAGTTAATTAACTAGGTTGACCAGCATGTGACGTGATTATGAACCCCGGCGCAAGGAAGAGGTTAACGCCTGAATGGGCGGGCGTCACATGATGGCATCATCTGGATTCTGGCCTCCAAAACTCGTACTGTAGAAATGTACCTAAGCAATTTCTAGGATTTAATTGGAATTTTAGCCACTAGTAAGTAAATCCAAGAAACTGGGTTCGTGTACGCCTTTCTCCAAACAGGCCATCTGGCTAAGTGTTTCTCTTGCATAACGATTTATTGTACGGAACTCCATGAAGCAGAGGTTATGAGAGTTCCAGCCTCTGTTCTCCCGAAGGAAATGAAGCAGAAGTTCAAGTTCAACAGTCCCTACACTCCAAGTATTTCGCTGGTGTGAGTTTGTTGGGCTCAGACGCTCAGTTGGCGTAGCTCACGAAGTTGTGAAGTACATAGCTGTTTCGTTTGAATTCAATTTTGTGTATTAATATACTACCATGCCATGATTTCAATATATAAACCCCATGCGATGAATTTGGATAATTCTCTTTATTTCTGTCTGAAGTTACTTTGTATTACAGATGCACAGCAAGGAAATAGGATCCTCATACATCATCATCATATTACAATAACGGGAGAGTTGCAAACAACAAAACCGATCAAGTATATATAATAACGAGATAATACACTCAACAGAGTAGCTCTGGCTGATGAGAGTCAATCTTGATCGCTGGATCACTCCGACTCCTCCATGTCATAGGAGGCGTCTCTCTTCTTCTCCTTGCCGACCTTCTTTGGCCGCCTGGTCCCCATGTTGCTCTCCTTCTCCTGCCGGTGATGAACGTAGTCATCGTACCTCTCCTCCGTCTCCGGCATGTCGTCTGCGTGGCGGCGACGGTGGCGGCACTGCTGCTGGCGGAGAGGGCACATTTCTCGGCGGACGCTCGTCATTAGAGCACCGAAGCCGGTGCCAGCCAGGAAGGTTAGGCCGTACTTGTAGAACGCCATGGACGGATCAAAAAAGTGAAGGCCTACAATAATTAAACAGGCTCTCGAGCAGAGATTTTGTTTCAGCTCTGAGGTTAATGGTGGGTCGTGAGTGACTGATATCTCTTGCCGATGAGAGGAACGCAGCTGGGCACGCCATATATACCTATATATGGAAGATGAAAAAGATCAACTGACACAGGACGAGGGGCAAATTCGGTGTCTCTGGTCTGTTAGTACAAGGTATTACTAATTTACTATTCGAAACGAATGGAGATTTCTTGGTCCCTTGTGCAAGGAACCCAACGCCAAGACTTGGTCGTTGTCGTTGACAAAAGTGACACTCACGATAGTGACTTTTTTTTTTTTTTTTTGAGAGGTCACGATAGTGACAATCACTACTCCCGTCCCGTCTCATGCTCCCAAGCAGGTCCGACCCATACCTTTTGGAGGCCCAGTACGAGTTTGAGTTGGAGCCCCCTATTTGCTTTCGCAGGCCGACTTTCAGGCCATCAAAGCTGAAACAAGAGATGTCAGCCCACGACTCAAAACACTATCAGCTTTCTTTCTTCTCCAGATCACTACAGATTGCTTGATTCATGCTCTGTCAATGGCGGCGTCAATGGAGACGCAGTCGAATGGACTTCGCTGCTGCATCTCAGTGGGGCCTCAGACTTCCACGGGGCCGGGTGCGGCCACACCGTCCGCACCGGCTATGGGCTGGCCCTGCTCCCAAGACGTGTCACGCTATCTTTCATTCCACATTTTCAGGCCCATCGCCTTGCTCTTGTCTGCTGCTAACGATGCTAGAAGTGAAGCTTATGTACAAAAAGAACAAATCCATGGACAAGCTCGAGCCCTGAAGCTGGCGGACCTCCCTTGATTCAACGGATTTATCTTAATGCCCAAATACTTTAGCAATAAATCAAGTATACTACTTAAAAACTAAACACACATATAGGTTACTAGGTAGAGAGGCGCGCTCCGCCGCGCCTAGTGAGTCATTGGTGAATTAAAAAGGATATTTTTAAGTTTGGAATTGTGTCATGTACAATTGAGAATGCCACTTTATAATTTTATGGTAGTCCAATTATTTTTTAATAATGTTAGTCTAACATGCATAAAGTGTAGGATTTGGTAAGAGTTGTATGTCCCAACATTTATATACACATAACCTGCTCCTTTTCTTTCTTCATCCATTCTCCACCTAACACATTTAAAAGAAGTTTGTGTAAAATTTGTATGAGTTATTAATGTTCTCATTCCATAGGAATGTCAAAATTAAAAATTCAAAGAATCTTTACATAAAATAATCAAGTTTGGATGGTATGAAAGCATGAGATTTTGTGCAATTATGAAGCAAGGAAAGGGGTGTTCCTCAAAATGGTGATGAAACACGAGGACCTTGCTCCATCACATACAGATGATTTTTTTTTGTTGAGAGGGATACTGATAGATTTTATCATGCCCGAGTTGCTCCATCCTTCAATCCGTGCATGGCCATGCCACTGGACTGCAGTTGTGTGCCGTCATTCACTTTTGAGCCCCGCCGCTGTTCAGCAGACCCCACGCGGAGCCAACGCCACTCCAGACCCACCGTCCTCATCGATGCCAGTGAAAGAAGTGGAAGAAAAACCAGGCAGGCCTGTGAGGAAAGTTGCATCCATCTCAATTGTAACATGTAATAGGGAGCCACACTGATTTGACGGAGCCGTCAATTCCACGACCAGCGACCAACCAGGAAGGGTCACAATGAAAGGGTTTACGGGCCACACAGCCCAGGAATTACTGGAATTAAGGGGCCGATCACTTTATAGCTCACACAACCATAGGCCGTACAGAAAATGATCAGCATTGGGCCAAGTTATCCCCGCAAGCAAAAGGAGGGCCCAACACGGACGTGCACCACAAATGCATGAGCGAAGCGCGTTTTAGCCACGGACGCGGCTGATTTTCATGCTTCCACGCCGTGAATTAAACACGTGTTAACTCGACCAGACTCCACAGAGTCGAAAACGCTGTGAGCTCGCGGATTCCTTCCGCTTTCAGCATTAGAATATATGCATCATTTTTAGGCTAAATTTCTTCTACTAGATCAGAAATAGTATTCTCTTGGCCCTGTTCTCACTTCTCACATGTTTGATGCATCATTAGTTTAGCTAAAACAACATAAATTTCTATGTTGAATACCCTGTAAAGGAGTTTTGGGTCCGCCACTACCCTCAAGTGCACTCATGTTCCCTTGCTGAGTTGTGCATTGGCTGCGGTGATGTTGGTGAGGTTGGATTGTGCATGATAGAGATCTAAAAGGAAGCGAAGGTCGGACAGATTAATAGATCAAGGTCCGGCTCGTTGTACCCACGAGCACTTACCGTAGCCCAGGTCACATCGGGCCTACCCAAACATAGGTCCAACTAGAGCTCCAATCAAGGTCCTGGGTCACCTCAACCTAAAAGACTAGTCTTGTAGGTGAGGATTTCTCCACCTTATTAATTGTCTCCCCATCATCAATAGCTGATGTGGGACTAAACCCAACAGGACAGAACATCTAAGCCATCGTCTACCACGTCTTGGGACATCGACCTCAACAAGGGCAGCTCGATGATCTGACCATGTAGGCCTCTCCCAACCTTGCATGCTTGCAATATTTTGAATAAGATGAATCATCAAGCATAACGAAAAAAAGTCAATAACGATAATAATTTAGGGATACAGATTGTTATTTACAATATTTCAGGAGACACGATGCATTACATATTTACAGAGAGATGCACACTAAGCATCCCACACAGGCGCATCAATGCAAACTCGTAGAAGCCGAGGGTGTGTTCGTTTCCTCCCTCTAAAATTTAGCACTGTCACATCAAAGAGAATCTTATTATTTATGAATATTTCGATCAATTTAATGATAAAACCCTATTGACAGGTTGGTGCTAATTTTTGAGATGAATCTAATGAGCTTAATTAATCTATATTTTGCTAAAGTAATGCTACAGTAACCATCTTCTAATCACGACTTAATTAACCTTATTAGATTCGTCTCGTAAATTAGTCTAGGGACCTGTAATTTGTTTTATAATTAAACTTTATTTAATACTCTTAAATAATAAGATTCTTTTTGATGTGACAGTTCTAAAATTTAGACCTCAGAAAACGAACACACCCAAAGGGACGGAACTTCGACGGAATATTAATTCATTTCTATGCTTCCATATTTGCTATAACAACAAAGTTGGATGAACTCGTAGTGAAGAACTGGAATTTGTTCCGGACATGATACTTCCCATATCCATCGGACCAACATGGGCGACACTGAGTCAACGAATGAGCCCTCAAAGATTATGTGGTCAGCTGTTTGAGAGGAGGATGCATAGAGCTCACATCTGTCACATCGTCCATAATGTGCTTGAAGAGGAGACTTGCTCGGTACTGTATTCTTTCATGAACCAACAGATATTATTGAGATGCAGATGCAACATAATTACTCTAGTTTAACTGGATTGGCTCTATGAAAAATAACAGAACAATTTTGTTCACATGCACATTTTCACAAATTCAGCCTCGTCAAATTGCAGGCAGGGTATATCGAGTAGCTTTTACTGGGAATTGTTTTATTAATAAAATAATAAAGAGTAAGTGTTATAGGTACAACCCAATTCAAACCGACGTATAACCATACAAGCATATGAGTCTAAGAGTGTGTTTGGTTGGACTGTGGTTGTAGAAAAAATGCTGTGAGGCTGTGGAAAAAGCAGCTGTGGGTTATGAGCCGTGAAAAGCTGAAAACCGTTTGTAAAACAGCTGTGGCTTTTCAAAATTTACTAGCAGATCCTACTTATTATCATATATACCATCATATATACGTACATATATACATACAAATATATATATATATAATACATTTTATATTTATATATTTATTTATATCATATATATAATGTAACATATATACATGTATATAAATAAATAGATAAATATAAATATCGGAAATTGATGCCTACAACCCTGGCTAGCTACCCACGCACGGACGAGAAAGTAGTTCCCCTATCCACACCGTTGGATCATCGTCGATTCAGTCCGTGCATGATCAGATAGGAATAGGTAGGACCCTCCCCTTTGGTAATTATGCGGCTAATTTTTAGATTAGACCCATAGGACTCGTACAGCTTTTGTACTCGCTCCCGTACCGTGGAGCGATGCTGTATGGCATGCGCAGCACGCCATGACTCCAAAATTTATGACTGTCCCGTCGTTGTTGTAGCACACATCAGATTTTCTGTTCTTCTCCACACCCCCAGCCACTTCTTCACAACCGGTAGCCACGGAATCGCCATTGTTCACGGAGCAGAAGGCCTCTCAAGGCACAGTCGGTTGCTCATTTTCCTGATGGGGCAAGCGCAGTCCAGCGTGAGTTTGGCCTGTTGCATGTTTCATTCTGATTTTGTCCCCCCCCCCCTCTAATAAAGTTATCGTTCCCTTTTTTTCTCCAGGAATTTTGCTGCGGCGAGGTCGGGTTCCTGCCGAGTTACCATCTTCTCAAAGTCCAACCGGCTGACCTGGAGAGGCTGGTAAATTTTTCCTCAATCCCACAACAACTCCTAGAGCCGTATAATTTCATTTAGCCCGCTTTTTAGTAACCTTAACATGCGCATTTTCTTCCCGTTTGTCCTCGGTTCCTCCCCGTAGCTAGCCACGGATGTAGGAAATCCGCTCTCATATAAATATATGTATACACATATACATATGAATAAAAAATATTTATACATATAAACATATATATAAGATATATATAAATAAATAAGTAAACACACAATATTTATATAAGATATATGTATATAAATAAATAAAAGTCATATAACATGTATATATATACATACATATACATATGTAGGTAATTTCTTCAAACTTGTGAAAGCAAAGCCATAAAAGCACCTCCACACCTGCTTTCATAAATGAACTAGCAAAAAGCTACTTTTGGCTTTAGCTTTTGTTGGCAACCAACCCCTTTGATTGAGCTACTGGCTTTTTAAAAGCCAAAACCCGAAAAACCCAACCAAACACACCCTAAGAAGATTACCTGTCATTTAATTGTACATCAATTAAACGAACTAGTTGGATATATAGTATTCTAATGAAATAAAACATAGACCATGGTTCCGTTTCTTCTTTTCCTAGGGAACTATAATGGTTCCGTTTCTTGCCTGGGCGGGCCACCCGTGGATCGGCCAGTCGCGGAAAATTTCCGGCCTACGAGGGATCGAGCGTTCTGCTCTACCGGGTCAGGTTTACACCCCTGGCAAATCCCGGCGTTTTCCGTCTACCCGGCCCGGGAAAGGAACCGTACCACGACTCGCGTGGAACCAACCCTGCTCGGTCTGCGCGGCTCGTGCGGCGGCGGCGGCGGTGTGGCGACTCCGGCAGAGCAGACGCGGCGCTGAGTAGCGACTACAGGAGCAACAGCGGCGCCACCATTCCGCCGGCGAGATTCGGGCAGACTGCAGCGACAGCGGCGACGCGGCCGTCTTCCGGCTTCCCGCGGACCTCGTCCTCAACGGTAATCGATCTCCCCCCCCCCGCTCTCTCTCTCTCTCTCTCTCTCTCTCTCTGATGTTGGGTTACGGCGGGGGAATGTGTCGTGTGACGTCGGATGCGAGGCCACTGGCTGCAGCACGCTGGTTGCTTGTGTGAGGCCGTGTGCGATGAAGGGCGTTGATTCCGTGATGCGCCTAGTCTGACTCTTACAGCGCTAGAGCAGCGGTCAGGTCGCGCGCTACCTTTGTTTAACTCTCGGGATGCAATAAACAAGCAGAAACCGTTATCTAAGAAAATAAGCCGAAAAGAAAGTTGTTCCTCGGATCTAATCCCTGTACTTGAGTTTGACTCCTTTTGGGCTTGATAAAATTAGATGAGTATAAGCAAACATTTTGCTGCACCGATTCTTCAGTCAACTTTGGTTCGAATCACATCCAGGATAAACAGTTCTGGTAGACATAGGAAGCAAGTATTTGATTGCGCTGGTGACTATGTGCTGGGAATGTACTGTCGTTCCCATTTCATTTATGTAGCGCTGGTAGAACACAATTCTGTTCTCTACTCTATCAAACTACCTGGAAGCTGGTTCGTAAGATCGAGCACATGGTTAACTGATGTCGTTACTAAATTTTCACATAAACTTTGTCATGAATTGGTCTTTCAACAGATCGATCTTTCAACTACACTAGTAGCTGACAATCTTACTGTTCTTCTTCGTAATTGCAAAAGGAAAAGTGATAGTCAATTCATGTATGGATAATTAGTGCTTGTTAGTGCATCGGTTACTGGAATTATTGATCTGGGAATTTTGCCTATTTTGTTCCTCTCTACAAATGCTTCTAATTGATGTTTGCAGGAAAATTTATCTGTTATAATAATTCAAGCGCATGTCTCATCTCGGTTAGCATGCCTAATCGCTTCAGCAATATTTAGATATTCCCGCCATCACCGGTCAGTGCTTGGATAAAGATTTGTGCCCCTCTAATGCTTCTCTGGAACAGTTTTCCTTGCTCATTGTGGCAGGGAAGATCATGCCTTTTAGCATTAGTCTATTTCCTTTGCTAGTATCTGTAGCTTTTTATTTACTTGCCGCTAGCTTTTATCTCAATTACAGTGGATGATCTTCCAAGCATTTTCTTTCGCACTTGATAATTGCATTCGACATCTACAGCATGCATGTTCTTAACGCATAGATAATCATATACATTTCTACCATGCTAGTTATATTTGGTCACCAACTTGTGTAGTTAGTTATAGTTAGCTGTACAATCTGAAGCTCCGTGACTTGTAATATGCAATGCACTTTCAACTTCTGTTACCGGCATGATCTTATTTTGCGGTTAGCATCGCCAATATATACTTGTTTTATTTTTTCTATTTTTATTTACTTTTTTAGTTAACTGGACATGTGTTGAATGCACTTTGTACTTTTCTGCATATGGATGGTCAGATTTGCACACTATTGATCATGCTAGCTTTGTACTCCTGATTATTCCTTTCCTTGTTGTACATCCAGTCTGCTTGAGAATGTGCTTTGCTAGATGTAGTTCAATTATTGTTAAACCTGTATTAGTGCCTATATTAGATAAGCTTCTGTTACTTGATTAATGAGCTTCTTTATTTTTTGCGGGTTGTTATAAATGGAATAAGTTTCAGTTAGTAATAAGCCTCTTATTTTTCATGGATTGTAATAACTGAATAAGCTTTTATCATGCATATTTTCATAACTATGGTTGCCAGAGATTCTCCGAAGTTTAATATAGTTTCAAGGGGTTCTCCAAAGTTGAGTATGGCTACGGCAAGTGCTAGCAGAAAAAAGAATTGGCGTAAAGAAGGTATGTTGTTTGTTCAGTGTTTCTTCCTGCTTTCTCATTACTCATCAAATGGTACACATTATAGCTCTGAAATTTTTATTGTATATGTAGCAAAATCAAGAGCCTGTTGGAATGCGGCACTAGAAAAGTCCCTTGTTGTGCTGCTGCATGAGCACAACAACACTGCTTTTAGAGATGGTAATAACAAATGGTCTAGAAAGGCCTGGAAAAAGATCGTGAAGGAGTTCAATGACAGGAACAGATATGTGTCTTTCACCAAAATGCAAATTCAAGAGAAGGAATGTGAGATGAAGAGAGATTATAAGATGTTGAAAGAGGCAAGACAAAGCGGATTTACCTGGATTGAAGATAGGTGTATGATTGAGGCAGAGCCTGCTTTATGGGAGAAGCTCATCATTGTAAGGTCGTTTCTTGAAGATTAGTTATTTATAATATGCATCTATTCGATCAATAGTTTGCCTCGAATCTGCAGACATTTCCTAAAGCCAAGAAATTTCGCAATAACAAGGCATCTTTTCCACTATTTGATGAAATGAGAGAGCTTCATGAAGGTAAGTTTTGCTACAAGTCATAATACTTCCTGTCAAACTAGATGCTTGTGAACTGCTTGTTACTCACTTTTTCTTATACTTTAATTTACTTGTTCACCTGCAGGTCATCCAGCTGAAGGAATTCACAACTGCACCTCTAATGAGCTGTCAGAAGATTCACCTCGTAGGCAAGTTGACAATACAGATAAGATTGACTTGGAAGAGGTTATGGCTTATGATGTAGAAGATAATTATACACAAGTGCAAATAACTGAAGATAGAGATGCAAGCAGTGAAAGGAATGAACAGATGCTTCAAAGAAGGGTTGATAGTCTATCAAGGGATGAAGAAGATGAAGCTGCAAGTGCTGAAACGAGTGGACTGAAACGAAGAGCTGCAATCGAATCAAGAAACAAAGAAGAAAAAGAAGCAAAGAGACTCAACAAGAGTTGTAATATAGAAGGTTTGATGAAGAGACACCTTGATTTAAGAAAACGAGTTGGCGATGAAGCCGCACAAGTTGCAAAAATCAAGGAGGCAGCTCAAGGGACTGATTTCTCCATCAAGAAATGTGTATCTGTTCTAAATGCAATGGAAGTGACGAAAGAGGAAAAGGCCAAAGCGTATGCCATCTTCAAGAACCAAGACGATAGAGAGATTTTTCTGAGTGCTTGCAGTGAGGATCCAGAATCTGCCATGATTTGGCTAAGGAATGAAATGACTTAGCATGTACGTTGGATGTCCTTTTGTTCATGCATGATCTCTGTTAGTCTTGGGTTGTTTATTCTCAAGAGCTGTGATAATTCGGCTCTGTGGCATGTGAACTGCTGGGGTAAATCACATAGTGCACCAAGTCTTACTGAATTTGCCTCCCTTTGCAATTTTTCCATGTACCTTATTAGAAAGCGCTAATCCTTTTTTAGTAACATGCCAAAACACTAGTGATATCTGGAGCCACTGTAGTGTAAGTAGAATAAACCTTTACCTGTTCATGTGAATTTACTTGCCTGTTGTTGTAGCTTCTCTGTTGCCCTTGTAAACTGTCTAAAATTTAACATACTTTGGCCTGCACGCGCTCTTCGTTTGTTAGCACCCTCTCTACTTTTAACACCCCATCAAAATAACCCAACAATTTAAATCATCAGATCGAAACAGGACCATCCCATGTACCAGATTGGCCTGATGAAGGAATTCCTTCAGCCTAGTTACCATTTTAGTTATTTGTCAACGGCTAAAATGGTGTTATGCTTGCATGATGTCTTCAGCACTTACGTCAAGTACAAACTAAAGGCAATCATCATCGAAGAAGTAACAGCATGGAAGCACGCGTTGGCGCTAACAGGGACGGAAAGTAGAAACGAAGTTGGCTGAAAGTATTGCAAATCTTAACAAAAAAGTATCTAGACAAATAAACTCTGAAGAGGACTTTTCCTCGTAGCAGCTTTTATCCGTTTAGGTATGCGCACAAAAATATTCGTATACGGTATATGCACTACATTTCTTAGTTTGTTTATAATTTATATGTTTTCTTTATTAAAGGTCTGTTTGCATTTTTTTCTAAAAAAAATTCTCTCTCTCTCTCTCTCTCTCTTTTGTTTCCGTATTCGTACTATAAATATGTAAATTTTCTGTATCCGGAAGTACTGATACATAATTACATATGTAATTGTTTTATATGCCTTTTACCCCTGACGATCCTTAATTCATTTAAACCATAGCTCTTGGAGCATTATCAAGTGCTAGAGTATTATCCTATTTTCTTTTACCTGAAAAAAAATATATTTGCGTATAGAATTATCTTTCAAGCGCTTATATTTCATAATTTTTGGTCAAAATTTGCAGCCATTTGGTAATCTGCCTAAAGTAAATTTATTTTCTCTTCTCCAGAAGAATAATTTACAAGCTTTTAGGCTACCCTCAGTTCTATGCATTGGTGGAGTTGTGAAGGTTGAGCTTCTCGGTAGGGTTCAGAAACAGGAGGACGATAATCTGTACTACATCCGGTGAGTGCCATGGTGTTCCACTTTCCTGATGTAATACTGACTTGCCTACGGGTCATGAAATTGTTGACTCTTGTTTTTTAAAGGTGTTGCTGATTCTTTTTTGTGACTACATGTGCCTTACATTTGCACTGATGCTTGATGTTGTTTTTTGTGCAGTATGTCGCATATTCATATTGTGGGTAGTTCACTGTCATCACAGTTTGGGGTAGCTGCTTGTGAGAATGATCTAGTCCTCAAGTACCGTCCGGATCCTGAATCGCCTGACAACATATCCAAATGGCGCGACATTGAAGCAAGATTCTGGCGACAAGTTAGTGGTCGAAAAATTGAATTCAACCAAGAGCTAGCCAGCAGGCTGTTGGGCCCTCCATAGCATGTTCAAACTCTGTAATCACTTCTTCCCCTAACGCTCAGCTTTGCCTACATAACTCTGTAAACACTCTTTCATCAAGAAGTCTAGGTGCGTCCAGATAAACAAAAATGTCCTGGCGTTTCTTTCCAAGGTTCTCTATGGATTTCGCCGGGGTTGCATTGGTCAGTGCAGGGCAGGGTCTGATTGGTTGACTGCATGCGAGTGGGGTATGCTGACCTTGGGTCAGCATTGGTGAGATTACCACTGCATTTAGTTGCTTGTTCTTTTCAATCTCACTTTTAAACACCGATAATCTGGTAACAAATAACACTGATAGTTT